>BMAC01000480.1:196144-213292 GCA_014905375.1 Phtheirospermum japonicum
TTATGTGTTATTGTGTTGAACAAACTATTTAAAATTCCGATTGTATGTTTCTCGAGAGACGACTCGAGTCAAGTTGCCAAACTACGCGCGACCCCGTTCTCTTGCGGGCAAGCTATTGATCTTTTGACAAATTTTCATAAGTAGGCAATACAAAATCTTGAATCAGTCTTAATTTGGAAACTTCCCTTTTAACGACCCCAAAATATAAGGATTTCGTGACTTGTGCACTAGGTCCGTTGATTTAGGGTCGTCAATTGTGGGCGAATCCGCTTTTGGAATTTTTGTGACCTCTTCTTTCTCCTCTTTGATTCCATTATCTATCTTCTTTCCACTTTGTAAGACATGGACAGCTGAAGCTTGATCGGTTTAGCTCGAGAATTTTCCTTTCTCATTTTCCGCCTTTGCCATAAATGCCGCCATTTGGCCCATCATTGTTTCTAAATTCTTCACACTTTTGGAGAGGTTATACAAAACTTCTCCCTGCTTATTGACTTGCACAGTTAGATTGGCGAGCCCGTCTCTATCTGATTGTTTTGGTGACTTAGTTTTATTTCCAAATTAACATTTGATCGTTTGGCTGTATCGGAGTAGGTGTCGGCCCGAATGGTGGAAATTTGTTTGGTGGTGGTGGCATTGAATTAGTTACCTCGTTAACTCTTATCTTTCGTGGTCGAGAGCTTATTTGCCTCGACTTCTCGTTCATCTTTTCAAATAGTTGCTTCGCCTCCGTTGCTGTCAATTATCCAAAATCTCCTCCAGCCGCTACTTCGACGTTATTTTTATAAGAGTCCAAAAGCCCTTCGTAGAAAAACTGATTTACCATTCCCGGAGAGTTGTGATGATGTGGTCAAGCTTGCAGTAATGATTTGAAATGTTCCCATGCCTCGTGAAGTAATTCCCCATCTTGCTGGACAAAGTTGGCGATTTGTCTCCTAATGTGGCCCATCGTCTGTGCTGAGTAATACTGATTTATGAATTTATCGCTAACCATGGGCCAATCAATCAGAGATCTCGTATCTAGTGATAGTAGCCAAGATTTGGATTTATCCTTCATGCAGCTTGGAAAGCACACCATTTGGAGGTCTTCGTGATGAAGTCCCGAAAATGGGATCCTACTAACCTCGGCATAATACTCTTTGAGGAAAGTCAATGAATCTTTGTTGGCGAGGCCGTGAAATGTCGGGAGGTTGTTGATATATGAGGTTTCAGCTCGAAGTCTCTTGCAGTTCTACCCAACACAATGGCAGAACTATAGGGACCCACTTGCGGAGTCGTGAACTCTCTTTGTCTTGGCTTGCGCGCCTCCCATTGGTGTCTCTCTTGGTTATTGGGCCTCGCATAGTTTCTATCGTACTCGTTCCTCTCGTTGTGGTGGTTATTGGCGACCCAGTCGTCAACCTGTTCGTCTCCATGATAAGATCTCTCAGAATAATTATCTTGGTCATGGTGGTGGCGGTTTCTATGTCCTCGTCCTTCATTCTGGTCCATCATGTTCCGCTAAATATTTTCCCAATATTCTTGAGGTTGTGCCGGTCCGTTGAGACGAATTGGTTCACTTCCGTACTCATTTCTTTGTCGTTTAGGTGGGTTCCTCGGTGGTTGATCGTCCTCATTGTTGTGGACAGGATTGTCTAGCCTCAACATCGTCTCAGGTTCCGATTCACAAACAAAATCAGTGGGTGCAGACGATTCGCTTTTTGGATATGTGAGAAGGTCTCTCTTGATTGGAACGATGAATATTGTCGATGAATGGTGCAAGTTCGGGTCTAAGTGATCTTCGACCTTGCATACACTCAACAACACATTAAACGCATCGACTAGAGTAAATTATACAAATAGACGGCTAAAAAGAAAATAAAAAAAACAAACAAATTTTTGAAACCTTTGCTATGTTCCCCGGCAACGGCGCTAATTTTTTATTCAAGATTTTGTGTCGCCTACTTATAAATATTTGTCAGAGATTAAATAACTTGCCCGCAAAAGAACGGGGTCGCGTGTAGGTTGGCAAAGTTAACTCGAGTTGTCTCTCGAGGAACATACAATCGAAATCTCAAATAGTTTGTTCAATTGCAAGTAACTTATACAAATTGGGGGGGGGGGGGGGGGGGGGGGGGTGGGGGTTGGTTGTTGTTTGATTACCTAGGAATGTAAAATGCATGAACAATAATTTAAACTAAGTAATTTTAATTCAGCAACTAGAACTTATAAATTCAAGAAATTAATCTAAAACTCAATCAAGATCAACTAGCGTAATTGAAAAGCAATCTCCTAGAGCATAAGATAATCGAAATTAATCAACTAAGACGAATAAAAACCAAACATTAATTAAACTAAAGATTACGAATCCGAATATCAAAAGTACCTAGAGTTTCAAGCATGAAATAATTCAAGAACAATAATTGAGAAAACAACTACTTAATCGCATAAATTAAACTACTAAAGCAAATAAAGGGTTTAGAGTACTTATTAAACTAAGAATTGCAGTAAAATTCTCCAGCTAATCCGGAGAGGTTGCGCGAATCTTGGCCGAGAATCGAGCCATGAGCTAATGGGTTATGCCCGGAATTTGTGCCTCTTGATTCTTTGATCTTGATCCTCGACGTTGTTATGGTACGTAAGGGGCGTTGTTTAAGAGTTGTAGGAGTGTAAGTAGGGTTGTAGTGGTGTATCATCTCCCGTTGGGACGGACTTGGAGAAGGGTATTTATAGTTTTCCTTTGGCTTGGAGCATAAGAAACCCTAAAAATCCGATTCTGGGCCGTCACTTTGACGTCGCATCGACCGACGCGAGCTGGGGCTCGGCGTCGATGCGTCTAGAGTGCTCGCGTCGACAGGCATGAGCGTCGACCGACGCACCTAGGATCAACGCTTTAGAGAGTTGCATCATCTTCAGCGTCGATCGACGCACTCTTGAATCGACGCTTCAGAGAGTTACGTCGGCTTGGCATCGACATAGCATCGACCGACGCGGGCATGGATAGCGTCGACGCAGCATTGGTGCTTGTGTCGACCGACGCAGCTTTGCTGCACCTCTTATTCTCTCGATTTTTCTGCTACTCTTTCACTAGAAAGCTCGATCCTTGCCTCTCGATCATCATACTTCATCTTTACGTACTGAGCTCTTCCGGTTACTTAGCTGTAAGGTGAAAAACAACGAATAATCCCCTATTCTTACTCATTACGATCAAAATACGGTAAAATAAGCTGGAAGTATAAAAATACAGAATTACGCTTAAACTATCCAACTTATACCAAAAACAATAAGAAAAACTAACTAAAATACTAATAAATAAGGACAAATATGTGCTAATCAAGTTGCAACGACGCCATCTGTTAGAAGAGTTTTCATGGTGATGAATATATCAAGGGTTCATTTGGCTTGATATTATTGGATTTCGAATCAATTGAAGGAATCAAAGTGTTTTTAGCTTGAAGAAATAAAATGAAAATGAAAATAAAGCAATTAAAGCAACCAAGGCTAATGAAACATGTAAATGACTAGCTGAAAATGTAAAGTGCAAGTTGGTCGGATGCCTCGGTTGTGTGCCTTAATAGAAATGCAAGCAATAATGAAAATTAAGCAAGAACAAGCAATGTTTCATCAAGTACAAGCATGAAAGCACAAGGTACAACCATGCTTGCATGAACATAAAAACATGAATAATGCAAATTGACAAAAATTGAAAGCATGAATGGATAAAGTAATGATAATTGACGTCAAAGTTAAAACTTTATGAGAAATAACAAGCAACAAATCATAGATCTAAGATTTAGCATGAAACAATACATGGAAATAAAATCCTAAATAAAGCATATGAAATACTTGAAATAAAAACGATCAAGGACTCGATCTATGATCTAGACGTGTCACTCATCTAGATTCCATAGACGATTCACAAGATCAAGCAAGATATCAAAGAGTTAAGATAAAAAGCATAAAATAGAAGAACATGCATGAAATTGAAGAACAAAGCATGGAAATAAAAGAAAGCTTACTTTAATTAAAGAGAGTAACAAGCTTGAATTAAATTGCATCAAAATAAAAATCCAAGGGAGTACTTGAATTCATCTTAGGCTTACAAACCCAAGGAATTGCTTGAAAATTAAAATCTAAGAACTAGAGATAGAAGTTTTATCCCAAACCCAAGCTTGGGTTGGGAGGAGTTCTTCTCCTACAAAAACGAGAGTTGAGTTCTATTTATAATAGATTTAGAGAGAATTATTTTTTGCAACCTGTACTATAGGCGTTTTCACGGTTTGCAACCTAATATTCTTTTTTTGTTGTCGATTACAACCTATACTTTACAGGATTTGTTAAGTGCAACCTCCGGTTCATTTCCATCAAAAAATTCAACGGGCTCAAGGGCGTGTAATGCACGCGCCATTTTGGTGGCTTTTTGATGAATATTAGGCGGAGGTTGCAAATAATAAATCCTGTATAGTACGGGTTGTTATTTGCAATAAAAAATACTTTTGGTTGCAAATTGTAAAACCCGTATAATGCATGTTACAAAAATTATTTTACCAAATTGATATTTTTCCATTTATTAATTTTTATATTTATTGATAAGTATTAATAATTTACTTATAAGTTATTATATGGTATTTATGTATTTTTCATCTTTTAAGTATTATTTTTTATTATTTTATAAAAATTGTGTTTACTTTTATATTTTTTTTCTTGTTATAAGTAATTATTTAGAAAATTATCATAATTTCTATATATTTTACATAATTATCATGTCATTTACTCCCCCCGTCCCAAATATATAGTCCACTTTCTATATATAATATTATTTTACCCATGTTTTTACTACTATAACCTAATTAATATGAGTTTTGTAACTATTAAACTTCATTAAACAAGGGCAGATTAAGAAATATTTTTATATTTGTTAATTCAAATATATTTTCTTAATCTTTGTGAAAGTAAACACTATATTATATAAATGGGAGAAGAAATATATATTTTATCATTATTTTAATTTTTGTATTAATTAAAGTATTCATAATCTAATTATAATTTGTTATATTTTATTTATCAATTTTATGTTTTTATATTATTTTAAAATATTTATTTATTACTTTTTTCGTTTATTTGATATTTGATATTTTAGATGATTAATTATAACTTACTTTAGAATTTTTTTATTTATTTTAACTAATTTTATAAATTTTATTAAAAATAATTTATATGTTTTTTATTAAACATGTTGATGTGATATTTTTAAATATGAATAACATAATATATTATTATCAAAGAATTAAATAGACAACTAAAAATCATAAGATTGTTTTAAAATAAAATAAGGATACCATCAATTTTTTGTCTTAATTTTGAAAAATAATTATATGCAACTTGTACTATAGGCGTTTTTACATTTTGCAACCTAAAGTATGTTTTGTTGCAAATAATAACCCTTACTATACATGGTTTGTTATTTGCAACCTTTGTCTAATATTCCATCAAAAAGCCACCAAAATGGCGTGTGCGTTACACATGCTAAGCCCGGTGACTTTTTGGATGGAAAATGAGCCGGAGGTTGCATTTAACAAATCCCGTGTAGTACGGGTTGTAATCGGCAACAAAAAAAATAGTTTGCAAAGCCTAAGAATTCCTATAGTACATGTTGCAAAATTTAATTTTCCCATAGATTTAATTGGGTTAAAATGGGCCAAATTAGCCTTAGAGGCTTGAAAATCCTGGGTTTGACCAAAATTGACCCAAAATGGGCTTTCTAGCCACTTGGCTAGCCTTTTAGCTTGATTTGACTCAAGGTGGCTCGGTCAGTGACCGAGCCAGGGCGCTGGGGGCTGGCTATTGGCAAGCAGTGGCATGTACTTTGGCAAGCAGTCTGGCGAGCGATGGCAAGCCTTGGCTAGTATTCTACAATGTTACGTTATGGAGCTTCTCTTGGCGTCAAGTTTGGCTTGGAGTTTGGCATGTCTTGGCTAGAATTTTGGCCTTGAATGCCTTTACCTATGAAAATAGAAATTTGAACATAAAAACCCAAGAATTTCACCAAACCTCAAATTAATTAAAGCCATTTAACCCGATTAAAAATAAAATTAACAAGAAACACGATAAACAAATAACGAGAAAAAATACCTAATAATCTAACTAATCAACTCAAAAACCACAAAAAATAATATAAAACCACTACAAAAAAATTCGGCGATTCTAACGGTCATATCCGCCAGGATTCCGTCAGTATATGAAATACTGACGGCCTCCTGACGGATAATGGCCGCCAGTATTTTCGCGGTCAGGATTCTTGTATCCTGAAGGGTAAATATACCCGCCAGGTATGCCGGCGGATTCCTTGACGGCTTTTCCCGCCAGCAAGAAACCGCCAGTATTGCTGTCGGGTGTTCCCGCCAGGAATATCTGATGCTTTACTAGCGGGTTGGCCGTCAGCATTCCTGGTGGTTGTGCCCGCCAGTATTCCTGGCGGAAAAGCCGTCAGAATTACTGGCATCATAACCCGCCAGGATTTCTTTGCGGGTCCTCCGTCAGCATTCGTGGCAGTTTTTTGCATTCGACATTAGACTAGTTTTCTGGCAACAATTTGCTATAATTCTGATATATTAATTAATATTTAAATTAAAAATAATAAACAAATAAAATTTTAGATAATCCAAAATAAATTATCCACTAATAAAAAAATCAAAACAAATCATTCAAAAACTAAAAATCAATTCATCAATCGAATGTATAAAAAAAAATCCTGAACTATCCATCCACATCTAAATATGACCACCATCCGGATCAGGGGGAGGCTGACGAGCCATGGCCCGAGCAACAACTTGTTCAATCTGCTGACGGAGCGTCAACTGGGTACGCTCTTGCTCCTCACAGATCCGCTAATCTCTAGCGCCTGCTCTTCGCGGATCCACTGAAGCTGCTCAAGCTGCTCCTGCTGGGACTGCACCTGCGTCTGGAGCTGACGAACATCGACGGTGGAGGTGGAAGAAGTACTGCAGCCCTTCTGAGTCTTTCCAAAGCATCCAAGGCCATAGTGTTGACCCTTCCTATTCGGACAACCTGTAGGTAGACCTTTTTTGGGTTTACCTGAAGGCTGCTATCATCAGACGACGCAGCACGCCTCTCCTCCAAAGCCCTCTCATAGTCCTCCTGATATCAAAATTTTCAATTATTAATACTAAACAACTTTTATCAGATTTTATAATAAATCATATATATATATATAAATATAACATATAAAACTTATAGCTATCCTCTTGGCTTTGGGATCCGTAAATGTGCCGTCGGGATTTCGATGATACCTCAATAGAAGCTCGTAGTTACTGGGCTGCGTACCCGTCTGTGCAGCCTGTATTTAATATAATGAATTAATTAAAACATAAAACTATACATGTTCAATAATATAATTAATTACTTAAAATATTATCATRGACTTACAATCTCGGCCGCCTGTCGATTAGCAGGCATAGACCCGCCTCGATGCTTCGCTATACCATTCGAAGGGCCGCCGGGCTCGCTCATCCTATTCCGCCTGGCCTTCTCAGATTTCTCCACCTCCTCAGGCCGCTGAAACTCCAACAGCCTCCTATTCCAAGTCGTCTCCCCTACAATAGCAGGTATCGTCCCATTCATTCGATACGCCTTCTTCCACTCATATATACGACTCTTATAAGACTCCCACATCGATATATAGAATGCCGTCCTGATGGCATTCTTGTCGTACATACGAGTGTCCCACCACACCAATCCCTACAAAAGAAATACAATTAGACAAAATAATTAAGCAATTTACTTAACATAAATTAAAAAAATACTTCAAAATTACCCTAAAATGAGGCCACCACGTCTGACGATGGCTGTCCGGGATGTGCTCATATTTCCACCCTGCTGGGTGGATACGAGCCTCGTGTATAGTCCTGAAATAGGTCGGTGATTTGCATATTTTTGTACATATTTTTGTTACCGCTTTTGTATCACGTTGCGTGTGTTTCACTTTCTTTTAGGTGTTTTAGGAGTCGAGTTGGCCGTTTTTTGTTATTTCTAGGCTTTCTTAGTTTTTGTACATTTTTTTATTAGTTTTGATAATTTTTCACTCTTTCATTTTTCTCTTGGACGTAGGACGTCCAAGCGGGGCCCGCGCTCATTTGGGATCATTTTCACTCGACTCAGGAATGGACGGACAAGCAAGGAAGCGCAACGGACGAGGCTCGATAAACTGGCGGACATAAAAAGAATGAGAAATCGAGCTGGGTGCAGCAATCCAGTCGACCGACTGGAAGTGCAGTCGATCGACTGCCTTTCTAGTCGATCGACTGAAATCCCAAGATCGACTGCATTCCAGGGACTTTTGGCCATTTTGGACAGCGTAGTCGATCGACTGTTGTAGTGGCCGATCGACTATCTGTCGATCAACTGGAACTCCAAGATCGACTGGATTCCAGGGACTTTAGCCATTTTAGACAGCGCAGTCGATCGACTACCGACACGACCGATCGACTGCCTGTCGATCGACTTCTTTTGCAGTCGATCGACTAAAAAGCAGATTTTCCACTGCTTTTGGATGTTTTTGCCCCTGCGTGAAGGATAAAAAGAACCAATGTCACTTCACCAGGAATCAACTTGCAGCAAGGACCTTTTTTCCCAGAGAGAGCTCCTTCCATCCTTTTACAATTTTTTCCTTTTCTTTTGATCAAATTTAAATTCTAGTAATTAGTTAATTATCTCTAGTTTAATTAAGTGTTAGATCTTCATTAGCTAGTTGTTGAAGCTTTTATTTGGCATTTCTTTTGTGAAGAATCCTTCAAGTTGTCATTTTCATTTGAAGCTTTTGTGGAATCCTATGTTTGGTAATCTCTTTCTATTAATATAATTTTGTTTTCATGATATTTCTTTTTAATCTTGTGTTAATGCTTGGATTATAATTTAGTTGTTGTTTTGCTTTTCAAAACTTCCATTTTCGTTTTCTAGCTTTCTAGCTTTTGAACTTATGCTTTTAAGTTGTTTAATTGTTTAGATCAATTTCTCAAATTTTTAGAAGCTTTATAAAATCTTCCTTCTTAAACTTAGATTGTTGCTAAATTAATGTTGTTGACTTTTTCAAATAAGCAAGACTTTAATTTTCCCTCCCTTTTCCTTAATTCAAATTATAAGCTTTCTTAGTTAGCTAGTTTAGATTAATAGTTTTTAAATAAGCTTTAATTCCCTTTTCATATTTTAATGCTTTTAAAACTTCTATTTCAATTTAAAGTTTAGTTATAAAAGCTCAAACCAAATCAATGACTACTGCGTTCCTAGTTTAGATTAGTTTAATTTCAATCGACAATAAGAGCAAATAAGAAACCGATAAGCCTATAGCATCCATCCTCGAGAGACACGACTCAGGAAGAACTCGCCGCCCTACAACCGGCTCCGTACTCTTGCGGAGACGGATTCTCAAAATAGCGCATCGAGAATTCGTCGATCAAAAATTTGGCGCCGTTTCCGGGGATGGATTAAGGCCAATGGCGTCTTTAATTACTCTTATTGCTATTGTAAATAGTAGATAGTTAATTTTTTTACATTCGATACGCGTAATCTTTTGTTGATGTTGTGTATGCAAGGTAGGCGATCGCTCAGACAGGAGTTGACTCCATTCTTGTCAAACCCCGAGAGGTTGCCACGAGACGCACGAGCCGCACCAAGGCGAGACACGTCCGACGTCCCGTTGCCTCCCTTACTATCATCGGTGATAGAGGAGCAAAATATGGCCACTCCATTCGAAAACCCGACGCCTCCTGCCCCTGCTCACGACAATCAAGGGGTTCCGCCTCCGCAAGTATCGACCGGTCCCGCGCCGTCACCTCAAGCCGCGGCTCTTCAAGACCCACAACCCATCTTTGCGACGACGTTCGACCAAGGGGGAAATGGTTTTACGAACCAAGACCCCCAAAGTTCGAATCCTCAATTTCACGGGACGCCCTACCAAGGTCCGATCATCGAAGGGCCACCGTACCCGTATCAAATGCCGTTCCAAGTTCCGAGGCAGTTTTCATCAAGGTCCACACTACGCCCCCCACGGGCACGAGCCACGATTCCCGCATCCGGCCGGGCCCGTGCCTCAATTCCGAAAACCCGATACCTCAAGATTTTCCACGAGCGCCCGCCGTCAACGAAAACCCGTATGCCGTTCGTGATATCGGAGGTCACCCTTTCGCCACCCCCGACGGGGGTCCTACCAATAGTATCAAGGAGGTGTCGAGGCCGTACATGGGCGACTTCTCCTCTTGTATTCGATTGAGCCCCGAGGCTCTCGAATACGATTTGCGGCCGATAGACCTAAACCGACTACCCACGTTCCACGGCTTACCGCAAGAGGACGCTCTGCAATTCCTACGTATCTTTTCCTATACGGTGTCGAGCTTTCCGCGCCAAGGAATTCATATCGACCAAATCAAGATGAGATGTTTCCCGTACACGATGAAGGACAAGGCCGTTGATTGTATCATGACATTGCCGTCCGACTCCCTTACCAATTGGGATATGGTCACCGAACAATTCATGGAGGAATACCTATTCTCAAGAGAAGACGGCTAATTTCGAGCTAAGATTGCCTTGTTCCGACAAGCGAGCGGACGAAACTTTCTACGAGGCATGGGAGCGATTCAAAGGATACCTTACTAAATGCCCACACCATCGGTTTACTGGCGATTTCTTGAATCAGTTCTTCTATAACGGATTGGCGTTCGCATCAAAGCGCATGGTTAAACAATGCCGCCGGCGGGAACTTAGCCGGCCGCTCGATCGAGGAATTTTGTAAGTTGCTAGTAGCAACGAATGATCAGAGTCGTAGAAAGCTTCGTATTTTCATTTTTTATTTACTATTTAAGTACCTTACGTCTATGGTACCAAAAAATAGAAGAAAAAGAAAAATCAAAAAAAAAAAAAAAAAAAAAAGAGAGACGAATAAACAAGGATACGCTATAAATCCTTGAAGTTGTTGAATAACACATTTTCCTTTTTTTTTCAATTTTTAGTATATATTTGTAAAGAGAGGTGTAAATGATCTTGGCTAGTAGGGAGCCGATTAACGGTTCGAGCGTGGATAGACCTTAGCCGGGGCGAGGACGGGGGGACCGACTTGGTGAATTTCTTAAGTTCTTTTAGGGCTCGGAAGTCGATCTAAAGTTCCTTAACAACGCACATTGTCGTCTTTTTAGCCAAAGCTAACAAGCAACATAGCGTACAACGTCTCGATTTAACTTTTGTGCATTAGTTGAGGGTTGGTCGGGGGTAGTTTTGTCATTTTATGTTAGTTTTTGTTTGAGGACAAGCAACCATTCTAAGTGTGAGGTGGTGCAAGTCCTTCGATGGACTTTGTAACCTAAAAATTAATAAGTTTATTTCAATATATGTCAAATAATTAAATTATATATTGAAAACATAACAAAATTGATATGTTAATTACCTATTTCCGAGCACAAATACCTCGATCCCGGAAGTCCTGACCTCTGTACCAAGCGTGCTCGTCCCCGCTTCATCAGACGGTGTAGGCAGAACAGTATCATCGAGATCCATGTCGGTGGCATCATCCTCATGGTGTCCCGAGGACGATGAGCCTAGAGAAATCCGACGATAATGAGGACCTCTACCAGGCATCTATCATACAACATAGTTTTATTAATACATTTTCTTTTACATAATTATATATATATGTGTGTGCGTGTGTGTGTGTGTGTATGATTTTCCATATTATCGTTGACACTCAAAAAATCTTCAAAACTCAGTCTTAACTTTCAGACTCATCTTCGTAGCTTTCTTCGTTTTCTTCAGTTAAATCTAGTTCATCCCTTTCTGACTCTTCTAAATCATCATTGACCGACTCGTCGTGTTCGTGATTAAGAGGGTCGTTTAATTGGAAGTCGACATCCTCTAATTGTATTGCAGGAAATTTTTCTACAACATCTTCTTGGAATGACTATTGTTCAGGTACGCGCGGCTCGATATAATTCACCATTGATCGAGCTTTGATTTGACAAGTCGCCCACCAATCTAGTTTATCTCGCTTCAAACTCGGATACGAACTGTAGTGAACTTGAGTTGCTTGGGATGCGAGTACAAATGGCTCGTATCGGTTGAATCTACGTTTATGATTGGTGTCAACGAGCTTATATTGAGGGTGAATTTTCGTGCCGGCTGGAGTTGGATCAAACCACTCACATTTGAACAAGAGCGTCCTTCCGGTCGTTTGAAGCTCGTGATACTCCAATTAAACAACTTCTAAAAGACGACCGTAATAATTCATGTAATCTGGCCCATAATTTGTTCCTCGTATACAAACTCTTGTGCTCGACGTTGATCGTTCAGAACCATACGAGAGCGTGTGAAATCTATATCCATTTCTCTTGCAACCGTTGAATGTGTTCACGACACGTGATGGACCATATGCAATTGTCCTCATATAATCGCCATTTACATTGTTCAAAGGATCTCGTGCTTATAATGATTTTATGTTTCAAATGTTATAATATATTTTAATTGCCACGTAATTTTAAAGATAATTAAGACTCATGTAGCTCTCAATCCAAGAAGGAAATTCAGCGTCCACTTTTCTATCCAGGACCTCATCTGTAATGTTTGGTTGGTGCATTTAATACCATCTTCGAATAAACTACACATTTAGATTAAATTGAAGAATTATTATAATATTTAATCAATGGATTTCGATAATTAGGGGTGCAACGAATTTGAATTGGCAACCTGATAAATTGTTGGAGTTCAGCACAATTTAGTAACACATATCTTTGGGCCTCGACCAATTCTTCATCCGTCAAGAATCTTTTCCGTGCTTCTGAGAAAGCTTCACCAGTATTTTTGAAAATAGATAGAACGTTTGGATTGTCGTCTTCATCATTTTGAACTTCTTCATTACGATTTAAGATTGTCCTTTTTGTGGAGATATTATCGTCGAAGTAGTACGAAACAAAATTCAACGCCTCTTCAACTAGATATGCGTTTGATATCGAGCCTTCAACACACGCTTTATTCCTTACATTGTTTTTCAACTTGCGAAGATACCTCTCGAAAGGATACATCCACCTATATTGCACGGGACCAGCAATTCCGGCTTCGTATGGTAAGTGGACGGGCAAATGTTCCATTGAATCGAGGAAACTTGGTGGAAATATCATCTCAAGTTGACAGAGTATTAGAGGAATGTCACGCTCTAAACGACTCATATCAGCAGTTCCAATGACTCTCACACTCAGATCTCTAAAAAACAAACTTAACTCTGTTAAGGCATTCCACACGGGATGAGGAAGCAGTTCTCGAAATGCAATTGGGATCAACCGCTACATAAACACGTGACAGTCATGGGTTTTCATCCCGTATGATTAGCACGAATTTGTCTTGGTTTTTATTAGTATTTTAATCTCATAGTTAATAATTTCAAAAACCACTTTATACAAGTTCTCGTGTTTAAATATTATGATTAAAAAGTGGTTTTAACACGAGAACTTGTATAATGTGGTTTTTGAAATTATTAACTATGAGATTAAAAAGCAATAACTAACTATCTTGAACTAATTAAATTAAACTAATTAACCAACTATAATTAACTAGCATGGATTTAACTACGATTACGACTATCAAGCATATGAATTCTCAAGAACAAAATTAATTCTAAAATTTCCAAGCAATTGCATATCATAAACTAATTAACCAAGCATAAGCAATAAATGAACTAAGCATGAACAATCTTATCACCAAGCATGAACGAAGGTAAAACGCAGCAACTAATTAATTATTAAAAACGAAATCTAAAGTTCAAAGCTTCAGCGATTCAATGGTTCAAACGATTCTAATTATGAAACGGAAGCAATAAATACTTAAAAACATAAATTAACTAAGAATTAATCTAAAAGAAATAACTAAAGTTTAGAGAAATTATTAATGTCTAAAAAGTGCTGAAAGATTGCTGTAGATACAGACTACGAACAGTTGATCTTGGTCGATAAAATTGGAGCTTGAATGAACGTCTTCGTCTCGGTGCTTCGGATCTTGAATCTTCGACGTAGATCTTGAAAATATATTAGAGGGTGTTGAAAATAGGTTTTTTAACCCTAGATAGGTGTTTTGGGTTGTGGGTGTCTGTTTAAACCGAAGTATGAAGGGTTTATATAGTTATTGTAAGTCTTGGCGCGCAAGAAACCCTAAAAATCACGAAACTGGGCCGTTGCGTCGACGATGCGTCGACGGTGCGTCGACTGACGCGTGCCAGTGCTCGGCATCGGTGCTGCCAGGGCGTGCGCGTCGGCTGGGCGGGTGCGTCGACTGGTGTTTTCATAGTTTTCGTGGTGTTGAAATAAATCAACGGGTTCATGGCTTGGTATTATCGGAATTCGATTCAATTGAAGTATTCAATGTGTTTCAAGCTTGAAAAATAAAAGAAAAAGGAAAATAAAATAATTAGAATAGCTAACTATCCTAGGAATTGAAATTGCATATTGGTAGGATGCCTCGCCGGATGCCTCAAATGGAAAATGCAAGCAATAAAGGAAATAAGCAAGAAAATGCAATGTTTTTGACCCGTATGCACCTTCCTAGACCCTTGGCTAGCCTTTTGGAACCTTTTGGCTCAACTTGGCTCGAGATGACTCGACCATGGCTCGATGTGGCTCGGCCATGGCCGAGCCTGGGCGTTCCTGGGCGCAGGTGGCCGGCAGTGGCCGATAGGTCTCGGCAGGCTGCGGGCGTTGGTGCGCGCTGGCATGAGCTGGCGTCGGTTGGCACGCGCTGGCTGCGCGCGGGTATGCGGGCGGGACTGGGCAGGCTTCAGCAGGCTTCAAACGTTGGCGCGTGTTGGCTGTGCGCGGTCTCGGCAGGATGCGGCAAGCTTGCGGCCGGGACTCGGCAGCTGCGCACAGGCGTGCAACGAATTTGAATTGGCAACCTGATAAATTGTTGGAGTTCAGCACAATTTAGTAACACATATCTTCGGGCCTCGACCAATTCTTTCATCCGTCAAGAATCTTTTCCCTGCTTCTGAGAAAGCTTCACCAGTATTTTTGAAAATAGATAGAACGTTTGGATTGTCGTCTTCATCATTTTGAACTTCTTCATTACGATTTAAGATTGTCCTTTTTGTGGAGATATTATCGTCGAAGTAGTACGAAACAAAATTCAACGCCTCTTCAACTAGATATGCGTTTGATATCGAGCCTTCAACACACGCTTTATTCCTTACATTGTTTTTCAACTTGCGAAGATACCTCTCGAAAGGATACATCCACCTATATTGCACGGGACCAGCAATTCCGGCTTCGTATGGTAATGGGACGGGCAAATGTTCCATTGAATCGAGGAAACTTGGTGGAAATATCATCTCAAGTTGACAGAGTATTAGAGGAATGTCACGCTCTAAACGACTCATATCAGCAGTTCCAATGACTCTCACACTCAGATCTCTAAAAAACAAACTTAACTCTGTTAAGGCATTCCACACGGGATGAGGAAGCAGTTCTCGAAATGCAATTGGGATCAACCGCTACATAAACACGTGACAGTCATGGGTTTTCATCCCGTATGATTAGCACGAATTTGTCTTGGTTTTTTATTAGTATTTTAATCTCATAGTTAATAATTTCAAAAACCACTTTATACAAGTTCTCGTGTTTAAATATTATGATTAAAAAGTGGTTTTAACACGAGAACTTGTATAATGTGGTTTTTGAAATTATTAACTATGAGATTAAAAAGCAATAACTAACTATCTTGAACTAATTAAATTAAACTAATTAACCAACTATAATTAACTAGCATGGATTTAACTACGATTACGACTATCAAGCATATGAATTCTCAAGAACAAAATTAATTCTAAAATTTCCAAGCAATTGCATATCATAAACTAATTAACCAAGCATAAGCAATAAATGAACTAAGCATGAACAATCTTATCACCAAGCATGAACGAAGGTAAAACGCAGCAACTAATTAATTATTAAAAACGAAATCTAAAGTTCAAAGCTTCAGCGATTCAATGGTTCAAACGATTCTAATTATGAAACGGAAGCAATAAATACTTAAAAACATAAATTAACTAAGAATTAATCTAAAAGAAATAACTAAAGTTTAGAGAAATTATTAATGTCTAAAAAGTGCTGAAAGATTGCTGTAGATACAGACTACGAACAGTTGATCTTGGTCGATAAAATTGGAGCTTGAATGAACGTCTTCGTCTCGGTGCTTCGGATCTTGAATCTTCGACGTAGATCTTGAAAATATATTAGAGGGTGTTGAAAATAGGTTTTTTAACCCTAGATAGGTGTTTTGGGTTGTGGGTGTCTGTTTAAACCGAAGTATGAAGGGTTTATATAGTTATTGTAAGTCTTGGCGCGCAAGAAACCCTAAAAATCACGAAACTGGGCCGTTGCGTCGACGATGCGTCGACGGTGCGTCGACTGACGCGTGCCAGTGCTCGGCATCGGTGCTTGCCAGGGCGTGCGCGTCGGCTGGGCGGGTGCGTCGACTGGTGTTTTCATAGTTTTCGTGGTGTTGAAATAAATCAACGGGTTCATGGCTTGGTATTATCGGAATTCGATTCAATTGAAGTATTCAATGTGTTTCAAGCTTGAAAAATAAAAGAAAAAGGAAAATAAAATAATTAGAATAGCTAACTATCCTAGGAATTGAAATTGCATATTGGTAGGATGCCTCGCCGGATGCCTCAAATGGAAAATGCAAGCAATAAAGGAAATAAGCAAGAAAATGCAATGTTTTACTAATTCAATTGGGTTTAAATGGGCCAAATTAGCCAAAAAGGCTTGAAATTCCCGGGTTTGACCCGTATGCACCTTCCTAGACCCTTGGCTAGCCTTTTGGAACCTTTTGGCTCAACTTGGCTCGAGATGACTCGACCATGGCTCGATGTGGCTCGGCCATGGCCGAGCCTGGGCGTTCCTGGGCGCAGGTGGCCGGCAGTGGCCGATAGGTCTCGGCAGGCTGCGGGCGTTGGTGCGCGCTGGCATGAGCTGGCGTCGGTTGGCACGCGCTGGCTGCGCGCGGGTATGCGGGCGGGACTGGGCAGGCTTCAGCAGGCTTCAAACGTTGGCGCGTGTTGGCTGTGCGCGGTCTCGGCAGGATGCGGCAAGCTTGCGGCCGGGACTCGGCAGCTGCGCACAGGCG
>BMAC01000480.1:213317-224684 GCA_014905375.1 Phtheirospermum japonicum
CACCATGTACAAGCATGCAAGCACAAGGTACAACTATGCATAAAATCCTAAATAAAGAAAATTAACAAAAATTGAAAGCATGGATGTAAAGAGCAATGAAAATTAACAAGAAAGTTTAAAACTTTAAGAAAAATAACAAGAAATAAAGCCTAGATCTAGGATTAAGCATGAAACAAAGCATAAAAATAAAAATCAAAATAAAGCATAGGAAAAACTCAAAGCCATGATGATCCAAGACCCGATCTATGATCTAGATGTGTCACTCATCTAGATTCCATAGCCAAATCATAAGTTTCATCATGAATTCAAGGTGCTAAGAGAAAAAGCATAAAATGAAGAACAAGCATGTAAATGAAGAACAAAGCATAAAAATAAAGAAAGCTTACTTGAATTAAAAGGAGAATCTAAAAGCTTGATTGAAATTGCAAAGAATTAAAAATCCAAGGGAGTACTTGAATCCTTCTTGAGCTTACAAACCCAAGGCAAAGCTTGAAAATTAAATCTAGAGAGAGAAATTAAGTCCCAAACCCAAGCTTGGGTTGGGAGGAGGTGTTTTTACAAAAAATGAGAGTTGTAGTCTATTTATACTAATTCAATTGGGTTTAAATGGGCCAAATTAGCCAAAAAGGCTTAAATTCCCGGGTTTGACCCGTATGCACCTTCCTAGACCCTTGGCTAGCCTTTTGGAACCTTTTGGCTCAACTTGGCTCGAGATGACTCGACCATGGCTCGATGTGGCTCGCGCCTTGGCTCGGGCCAACTTGCGCCAAGGTTCATTTGGCGAGTCCTGGCTTGTCCTGGCGCACCTTGACAACCATTCCAGAATGTTTTGGCGTTTTGGAGCTATTTTTTGGCTCATTCTGGCAATGTCTTGGCTCGTCTTGGCTTGTATTTTGGCCCTTAATTTCTCCACCCTTTAAAAATAAGAATTTTAAACATAAAAACACAAGAATTTCACCAAACCTCAAGGGAATTGAACCAATTAACCCATTAAAATATAAAATCAAGAAGAAACACGAAAGATAATAAAATAAGAAAAACAACCTAGAAAATTAACTAAAAACGACTCCAAATTACTAAAATCAATATAAAAACCTATCTAAAAGCACAAAGAAAAACATGACAATTACATGCAAAATAACTGGGTGCGTCGACATCGACGCTTCCGCAAGTTGCGTCGACGGTGCGTCGACATCGACGCTTCAGAAATTTGCGTCGACATTGCGTCGACGCTGCGTCGACTGACGCAGGTCATGGCTCGCGTCGACGGTCGCGTCAGTCGACGCGACTGCGCGTCTGTCTCCAATTTCGATCTTTTGCTACTCGTTTCACCGGAAAGCTTGTTCTTCACTTCTTGAACATCGAACCTCGTCTATTACGCGTTGAAATCTTCCGGTTACTTAGCTGTAAGGTGGAAAAACAATGAAGTATCACCTACTTGCATCAATTACGATCAAAATACGGTAAAATAAGCTGGAATTATAGAAATACGAGATTAAGCCTAAATCGTCCAGTTTATACCAGAAACAATATGAAAAATAAACTAAAATACTAATAAAAATCAAGACAAATTCGTGCTAATCACCGTACAATCTCAACCCTTTTCATATCAACACAGCGACCTAGATTTGATGCGTACCCATCAGGAAATTTGAGAGCCTTTATCCATTCACAACAATGCAACTTTCGACGGCTTATCAGCAATGAACCCTTTGGTACCGATGTGACATTTTATCTCATCGATAGACCTATAACTAGAGTTCCTACACTTAGTTCGTGGGAAAGGGCATTTTAGTTTTATCACCGTCCCTCTCTGCAGAATCATGCGTGAGTGCAAATTGTATGAAACTATCAACACCGGCCACGAACGCCGGATTTAGAAATCCAGAAATATTCCGTTTGTACATCCAACTACGATCATCAGCTATCCTAAGATTTTTGAGTGTTAAGCATGTTCTAGAATTAAAGAAGGTGGCAAAATTTTGGCAGCATTACGAGAAGAATGAGTAATTCGAGTTGTAATTGGTAAGGCTTCTATCCCATTCAAGAAAGTGACTTTTAGTAGTATGTATTATCTTAAAATATGTATTTTTCCTAGATTCAAAATTTCGGCAGCATCTCCCCTCAGTTCTCGTAGTGCACGTATATTTCAGTGCACCCGAGAACAATTAGAGAGATGCAGAAACCTGAAATTTCAAAACTAAGAAAAAACATACACATAAGATAACCATACTACAAGTCACATTCTTCCACCATGTACAAGCATGCAAGCACAAGGTACAACTATGCATAAAATCCTAAATAAAGAAAATTAACAAAAATTGAAAGCATGGATGTAAAGAGCAATGAAAATTAACAAGAAAGTTTAAAACTTTAAGAAAAATAACAAGAAATAAAGCCTAGATCTAGGATTAAGCATGAAACAAAGCATAAAAATAAAAATCAAAATAAAGCATAGGAAAAACTCAAAGCCATGATGATCCAAGACCCGATCTATGATCTAGATGTGTCACTCATCTAGATTCCATAGCCAAATCATAAGTTTCATCATGAATTCAAGGTGCTAAGAGAAAAAGCATAAAATGAAGAACAAGCATGTAAATGAAGAACAAAGCATAAAAATAAAGAAAGCTTACTTGAATTAAAAGGAGAATCTAAAAGCTTGATTGAAATTGCAAAGAATTAAAAATCCAAGGGAGTACTTGAATCCTTCTTGAGCTTACAAACCCAAGGCAAAGCTTGAAAATTAAATCTAGAGAGAGAAATTAAGTCCCAACGCCTTGGCTCGGGCCAACTTGCGCCAAGGTTCATTTGGCGAGTCCTGGCTTGTCCTGGCGCYCCTTGACAACCATTCCAGAATGTTTTGGCGTTTTGGAGCTATTTTTTGGCTCATTCTGGCATGTCTTGGCTCGTCTTGGCTTGTATTTTGGCCCTTAATTTCTCCACCCTTTAAAAATAAGAATTTTAAACATAAAAACACAAGAATTTCACCAAACCTCAAGGGAATTGAACCAATTAACCCATTAAAATATAAAATCAAGAAGAAACACGAAAGATAATAAAATAAGAAAAACAACCTAGAAAATTAACTAAAAACGACTCCAAATTACTAAAATCAATATAAAAACCTATCTAAAAGCACAAAGAAAAACATGACAATTACATGCAAAATAACTGGGTGCGTCGACATCGACGCTTCCGCAAGTTGCGTCGACGGTGCGTCGACATCGACGCTTCAGAAATTTGCGTCGACATTGCGTCGACGCTGCGTCGACTGACGCAGGTCATGGCTCGCGTCGACGGTCGCGTCAGTCGACGCGACTGCGCGTCTGTCTCCAATTTCGATCTTTTGCTACTCGTTTCACCGGAAAGCTTGTTCTTCACTTCTTGAACATCGAACCTCGTCTATTACGCGTTGAAATCTTCCGGTTACTTAGCTGTAAGGTGAAAAACAATGAAGTATCACCTACTTGCATCAATTACGATCAAAATACGGTAAAATAAGCTGGAATTATAGAAATACGAGATTAAGCCTAAATCGTCCAGTTTATACCAGAAACAATATGAAAAATAAACTAAAATACTAATAAAAATCAAGACAAATTCGTGCTAATCACCGTACAATCTCAACCCTTTCATATCAACACAGCGACCTAGATTTGATGCGTACCCATCAGGAAATTTGAGAGCCTTTATCCATTCACACAATGCAACTTTCGACGGCTTATCAGCAATGAACCCTTTGGTACCGATGTGACATTTTATCTCATCGATAGACCTATAACTAGAGTTCCTACACTTAGTTCGTGGGDAAGYGCATTTTAGTTTATCACCGTCCCTCTCTGCAGAATCATGCGTGAGTGCAAATTGTATGAAACTATCAAGACCGGCCACGAACGCCGGATTTAGAAATCCAGAAATATTCCGTTTGTACATCCAACTACGATCATCAGCTATCCTAAGATTTTTGAGTGTTAAGCATGTTCTAGAATTAAAGAAGGTGGCAAAATTTTGGCAGCATTACGAAAAGAATGAGTAATTCGAGTTGTAATTGGTAAGGCTTCTATCCCATTCAAGAAAGTGACTTTTAGTAGTATGTATTATCTTAAAATATGTATTATTCCTAGATTCAAAATTTCGACAGCATCTCCCCTCAGTTCTCGTAGTGCACGTATATTTCAGTGCACCCGAAAACAATTAGAGAGATGCAGAAACTAAAATTTCAAAACTAAGAAAAAACATACACATAAGATAACCATACTACAAGTCACATTCTCAAACTGTCCAAAAATGGGACAATTTTAAATTTAGTATCAAACTCTATATTTGATACTAAATCTCAAACGGGTCTAAAGAATATTGGAATAATTCAAAACTTAGTTTCAAAGTTTTCTATTTGATATTAATTATCAAACAGGTGATCTATATGCATCGCGTCACTTCGCCAAGGTTCCAAATAAGCAATTACCACCGTCACATTTTTGAAAAAATATTTTGAAAACTTAAATAAAACCACGTGACACCCTATCATGTTTTTAGAAAAAAAGTTAAAAACCCGCTATTGGAGGGACAACACCTCCCGGCCGGCGCCGTAACCCACGTCAACATCCGACGGTATACAACCAACAACACCAATGATAATAATATATATAAACAAAATTAAACCCCGGCCGATCACCACGGCCTCCCATGCATGAACAATATATATATACAATTTTTTTTAAATCCCGGCCGATCACCACGGCCTCCCATGCATGAACAATATATATACAATATAATTTGCCCCTAAAGTTTATCTAAATTTGAAAGCAAACCCTAATAATTTAAGTTAATACAATGATAAACCCGAATACAATATTGCCCTTTACAGACACGTTTACTCCAAAATCTACCCAAACTTAATTATTCCTAAATTGAACCTTAATTCGGTGATTATTTCTTAATTTAACCCTAATTACGAAATTATTCCTAAATTGAGCCTTAATTATATAATTATTCATAAATTGAACCCTAATTATGTGATTATCCCTAAATTAAACCCTAATTAGGTGATTATTCATAAATTAAACCCTAATTTCAAATTAAAACATAAATTAAACCTTAATTTTAATTTACCCCCTAAATTGAGCCCTAATTATATAATTATTAATAAATTGAACCCTAATTATATAATTATTCATAAATTGAACCCTAATTATGTGATTATCCCTAAATTAAACCCTAATTAGGTAATTATTCATAAATTAAACTCTAATTTCAAATTAAACATAAATTAAACCCTAATTTTAATTTAGCCCCTAAATTGAGCCCTAATTATATAATTATTCATAAATTGAACCCTAATTTAATTTATACCCTAAATAAAATCCTAATTTCAAATTAAACCTCAATTAAACTATAATTGTAAATTATACCCTAATTATTACATAATTTTAATTTAAACCCTAAACTAAACCATAATTTCAAATTAAACTTAAATTAAACTATAATTATAATTTATACCCTAAATTATTACACAAAAAAATCAAAAAATACAAATGGAAATTGAAAGTGGAGGTGGTGGTGGACCTCGGAGCGGCGGCGGAAGTGGAGGCAGGCGGTGGTGGTGGACCTCGGGCTGGGCTCGACTGCGGCGCGGTGGAGGCAGGCGGCCGCGGTGGACTGGGCTTCGGAGCGGAGCGGCGCGGCGCCTCGACGGTGGGCTGTGCTTCAGAGCGGAGCGGCACGGCAACGGTATGCTGGGCTTCGGAGCTGGGCTCGGCGGGCTTCGGAGTGGGGCTGCGGCGTGGCGGGCTTCAGAGCGGAGCAGCGGCGGTGGCTCTCGACCTTCCGAAAATTGAGGATTTCCGGCGGCGGCGACGATTTCACGGCGGCGAAGGCGGCGATTTTTTTTTTTAGTGCAGCTGAATCTGGAGGCGGAGAAGGAAAGACCGCCTTTTTTTTAGGTTAATATCCTGACGGCCAATAGCCGTCAGGATTAGCGATTTTTTTTAATTAAATAATATATCCTGACGGTCACAACCGTCAGGATTAGCGAACCTCCCTTTTTTTTAATTCAATATTATATCCTGATGGTCATTGCCGTCAGGATCCTGACGGCCAGACCCGCCAGCGGTGTCAATTTTATACACTGACGGTATGACCGTCAGTATCCGCCGGCAATGTCGAGCCGCCAGGAAAGCCGTCAGCATTGCTGGCGGCTTGATGGCCGCCAGTAATTCCGCCAGAACTGCCGGATTTTTTTGTAGTGAATCCTAATTAAAAATACGAGAAAAACACCACAATCATGCAAAACAATGAGAAAAAGAGAAAAAATCAAAAAAGAAGAAGAAAATACTTTTTTCTTATTGTATTTTTTAGTCTTTGTGAGTTGATTGACATATATAATTTTAAGACAATGAGAATAATAGTTTTTATTTCAATTTTTGGTTTGATTGGCCTGCATTATAAAGGCATTGGCATTGGGGGTTGATATGAGGCTTATGATTTAATTTATATTTAGAAATTTAATATATTATTTTGGGGATGGAGTTGATTATTCTTGGATTTTTATATTTTTATTTGCTTAGTATGAAATCAATTTATCCATATTTCTCCACCTTGTACAAAGAGCCTACATTACGACTTAGATTAAGACTTTTGATTCAAAACTCATGTGCATGTTTCGTGAGCATGGTGGAGATCTAAAGGCGCTTGACAATCCTATGGGGTAATTGTATAATGAATTGATTTGAGCGTATACACGAGTAGCGAGTGAAAAGGTACATCTATATTATGAGGATTGTGAACGACATTGTTTATAAAGTTGGTGAGACTCACTCGGATTTTAGAGAATTCATGTGGCTCTTTTGCTAGGTAACTTGGTTTTTGGCTGAGAGTAACATGATTCTTCCTTGATTGTTAATCACTTTTGTATAGGAGAAGTATAAGTTTTTTGTGTAGTACCAATATTTAAGTTTGAGGGTTTGGCTCACATGAGAAATTATGAATTATTAAGGGTATATTTCATGTTATTTGAAGGCTTAGTAGTATATATATTTTATGTGATTTTTCTTGTTTTATCTATTTATTGGAATATATTACGCTTTTCTTGTGTTTATTGTTTTTCATAGCAAAATGATAGATTTTTGAACCTTTTTGGAGCAGGAGCATTAACATCCCAAGTTAGGCAACCAAAGGATGCACGAGGATGGAATAAAGAAGAAAGTGATATGAAATGGGCTCAAAAACGTGGAAACATAGGGCGTGGAAGTGAAATACAAGAAGGCAGCAATATGGTAATTCTCACACATCAAACGCTATTCACAGTAATTTTATATTTAGAACGTAACTTTCTCATACAAAGTCCAATTGAGGTGACTCAAGTGGCCACATAAATTCAAGAAATGGGGATATAACTCTTATGAAGACACTCAATCTCAATTTAGTGGTTTTGAGGGAAAAAAAGTCGTGTAGCCAACTAAATATATAATTTTGTAGTGGGTTTTGTCTTTTGGAAATAATTCTCTCATAAAGAATTTAGTTGTAGTGATTCAAGCAACCACATTAAAATAGAGATACAACTTTGATGAAGACACTTAAGCCCAAGTCGCTCATACTGAGGAACTAAAGTTGTTTGTGCGACTACACTGTACTAAGAGGGAAATTATGTCTAAAACCCCTAGGAGTCCTACAAATATCCACTCATCCACACATTTATCATGACCTTAGACCACGAAAATATCAGAAAATATATCATATAAGGGCCTTGAGGGTGAGACTTGGGGTCAAGAGCTCAAAAGAGTGAGCCCCGAGGAGCTAAAGTTGACGAACACCGTCCACCCATTCATTGACGAGAAGAGACGTTAGAAGCCAAAACGAACCATTTGATTCGCAACAATTTTTTTTATTTGTCAGTATATTAATTATAGTTTGAATGTGTGTTATTTGTATATTTTATGTGTTTTTCTATAACCATGTTTGGATAAATTCTTTGATTACAGATATTGTAGTAGATTGACGACGCTTGTTTTATGATATTAAAGTATTTCGTTTATTAATGTTTGATTCCTACTCATTTCTATCTTGATTTGAATTCTTGTGAGCAACCAGCAACTGTTTGCATTTAATTGTAAGTATTAAATGGAAACTAACAGGGAGGAAGCAATATTTAGGTAATAAGGTAGACGTCGTAGATGATTCGCTGTTATTCGTCTACTGGAGGCTATTAAATTCCTAGGAGCCATTTCCAGCAAAATTATATGTGTCAGCCGTGAGGTGAACGAACACAAGAGTTATTTATCATATATGGAAGAGTTATCAATCGAATTCATTTAAGAATCATCTCCTTCTCTTCGTTTATCTCTTCATTTGTTTAGTTTGTTTATTTTATATTATTTAAGTTCAATTAATTCAACCATATTTATTTTATTATCTAAATGAAATATGTGCTATTATAATTATGGTATTTAATAAAATAGTTAATTAGTGTATGTGGAATAACCCATACACATGTAGTGCTAAAATAATATGCGAACACTCTCCCTTGATGCCGAGCCTTGATCACCACAACAACTACTAGTTCCGTCCTACATTGACTCATCGGAGAAATCACTCCAGTTCCCGACAAGATTTGGGTATGGTTAGCCTAATTCCCTCTTTATCTTTTGAATAATGACAAATTCTCTGCATTTAATTGGGTCAGTCTATCTGAAATCTGAAGAGAATATGAGTGTACCTCCTCCACAACCTTCTTGAGCCATTCATATTTCATATAATAGACCATCCACCAACAGTCGTCCACCGAAAAATGCCCCTTTCACGCGGGGGATGACATTGATCTTGAGCTACCCCCAGCTTGAGCTCAGATTAGCTCATTTACAACACTACTTGACCACTTACGCATAAGAAGATTTACTTAATAATTAGGATAATGATGTCATCTATATCTCTGGAGAAACATTTCTTTTTAGTTACTTTTACTGATATAATCATGTAAAAAAGCATACTAGTAATAACATTGGTAAGACTAGATGAAAGATAAATAGTTATTCATATATTCAAATTTCATATTGCTTGTGGACTTTATGAGGTTGTTTAAGTGGACTATTATATTATATTTAAAATTGAGTATGCTAATAGGTTATTATGGCCTCAGAAATTATCTGTATAAGTAAAGTATGTGATTATAATTTTAAAATTCAAAATCTTCAATTTAAAATCCCAAATGGAAGTCTAAAGGCGCAGTCTCAACACGGCCTCAAGGATTCTATAGGGTCTTAACTTTATGGCTTTCGGTAGTACGGGAACAAAGGTAATCGCGTTACTCCAAAAATGGTTCCAATTCCATTCCGACCTGAAATTGAAGGTGAAAAGAAAACAAAGATATAAAAAAACTATTTATTTGCCAAATCATAAGACAAACCATACAGTTATGCTAAAAACAGGGAAGCAAATATGGATATGAGTGGAACATAACTAGGTTGACCCTGACCTTCTGAGGGGTCATGGAAAGAAAGAAAAAGGGGCTCTTGTATATATACAAAACAATATCACTTCATATCTCAAAAAAAAAAAAAAAAACATCAAACAACAACTTTAAGAAAATTCAAAAACACAATAAATTCACAGGCAACATGCCGTAAATACACAATTGTAAATGGTAATAATAGATACTGAGTTCAGTTTGATTTTAATTTTACTTTTTTTTCAATAAACTTAATTAGTTTTGTTTCTATTTTGGTCCTTCTGATTTTTTTTTTTTTACGGCGCCAACTAACTATTTTTCTATAAAAAAAATTACAAATACAACAATATATATTATATTATATATAACACACATATATACACACTCGTAGAAAATCAGGGGGCATGGCGTTGCCCCACCATCCCACCCGATGGGCCAGCCCTGAGCACAACTCAAGAACCCGATGGTCACATGTCAAACTTCAAAGTCAACTATAAGCAAGCTTCCAATGACAATAATTGTACATACAACGTGAATTGATAAAACAGTAAGAATGAGCAATACCAAATCAGAACCCAAAAACCAAGCCGAACCAACTAAATGGCAGTGTTCAGTTTGGTTTTTTCATGAAAATAATTTTGGTTCGGTTTTGGAAATTAGAATTTTGGTTTTGTGGTTCAATTCGATTTTGATATAGAAAAGTGCGGTTTGGATTGAAGCGAACCGAGTTTGGATATTTTTATTATGTTTTTATTTTTTGATTTTAACTATTTCTACTAAATTACATAAATAAATATGAAGTTTACTATTATTCTCATTAAATAAAAAATCGATAAACCAATTGGACCGCACCATTATATATGGTGCGATTCAGTTGCGGTGAGATTTAATTTTTGTTTATGCAATATTATTGCTCACCCATAGGTCTCCTCAACTGAAACGAAAACCAACTAAGGATTATCAAAGATTCCAAGAATAAAATACAAAAAAGGGGCAATTGCCAAATACTACATAGAAAAAAGAATATTTTTTCAAATACTCTAACTAATTATACAAAATATCAAAATATTAATCCATAAATATACAATTACAAGGTTACCCCTATTAAAAATAATATCAATAATCAAAACACCACCATCACTACTCCATTCCACCTTCCCGCCGGCCACCCCGCCGCCTGCCACTGTCCGGACACCGCCGAAAAAATTTCAAACGATTTTTTTTTTTGTGCTACAAATATAAAGTAAGAATTCTCACTATAAAGTAAGAAATTTTTAATAAGAATTTTTCTTACTTTGCCATACATAAAAGTAGGAATTTTTCTTACTTTTTTGAACATAAATTAAGATGGTTTTTTTTAATAGGAAATAAAGTAAGAAATTTCACTATAAAATAAAAACTTTTCTTACTTTTTCGAATATAAAATAACAAACTTTCTTACTTTATAGGATATAAAGTAAGAAACTTTATTACCTTTTTTCGAACATAAAGTTCGAAGATTCACTATATATAATTGTATTAAATAAGAAATACATATAATTTGCTATTAAGCAAGGAATTTCTTTTTCTATTTTTTTTTGGGGCGAAAAGAAAAAGTGTATAATAAGTAAGAAATATATAACAACATTTGCACATCAAACAAGAAACTTTTGCAATCAAGTAAATAATTTTGGGCATTGACCATGTACTCCATAAGGGAAATAATTTATCCCAAATAGTACTGTATATTTTCATCTTACTAGTTACTCTATTTTAACCACTAAAAAAAACATGAAATTTACGAGGGATTTTCCAAGGGAAATAAATTCCCTCGGAAATTTCCGAGGGAAAACCGAGGGATATAAAAATCCCTCGGTATTTTCCGAGGGAATCCAGTTCCCTCGGAAAATCCCTCGAAAATCAGGGCGCTAAATGTTCCCGCC
>BMAC01000480.1:227730-243481 GCA_014905375.1 Phtheirospermum japonicum
GGCGGGAACATTTAGCGCCCTGATTTTCGAGGGATTTTCCGAGGGAACTGGATTCCCTCGGAAAATACCGAGGGATTTTTATATCCCTCGGTTTTCCCTCGGAAATTTCCGAGGGAATTTATTTCCCTTGGAAAATCCCTCGTAAATTTCATGTTTTTTTTAGTGGTTAAAATAGAGTAACTAGTAAGATGAAAATATACAGTACTATTTGGGATAAATTATTTCCCTTATGGAGTACATGGTCAATGCCCAAAATTATTTACTTGATTGCAAAAGTTTCTTGTTTGATGTGCAAATGTTGTTATATATTTCTTACTTATTATACACTTTTTCTTTTCGCCCCAAAAAAAAATAGAAAAAGAAATTCCTTGCTTAATAGCAAATTATATGTATTTCTTATTTAATACAATTATATATAGTGAATCTTCGAACTTTATGTTCGAAACTCGTAATGCTGCCGAAATTTTGCCACCTTCTTTAAATCTAGACACGCTTGACACTCAAAAATCTTAGGATGGTAAATGATCGTAGTTGGATATAGAACACGCATATAACTCAAAAATCTGATAATCGTGCCAATGTTAGGATGAGTTCCGATCGTAGTTGGATGTACGAGCGAATCGAAGACGGCTATTTATCCTCAAAATTCACGGATAGGACTTGAGAGTTTTTATTAAATTTGCACAAGCGAATTCCGCTCACAAGGACGGACAGAGACTGAAATGTCCTTGTAATCGTAGCAGATGTAGGAATAGAATCTATCTGGACGTCGATGAGATTAAGTACCCACCTGGCGAAATATGGGTTCGTGCCGAATTACTATAGATGGATTTACCCACGAAGAAGCTTAACGAGTATAGGCAGCATATTGCCGAAGCATGCTGGTGGTCGGCCGGAGTGCCTGACCGAGGAGGGTCTACAGGTAAACGATTCTATTATGTGTTTTTTTATTAAATTAGAATTTTTTATTTATAACATATGAATTATATCGTATCTTATATATCATCCATTTCAACTAGGGCTTGGAAGATTGAGTGGGATAAGCCTGAGAACAAGAAGAAATCCGAGCAGTGCAACAAGAATAGGAAGAGCGAGCCTGCTGGACCGGGGACTGGGATGTCGAAGCACACGGGGGGTGCTAGATCTACCATCGACTATGCCTTGGATATAGTAAGTAACGAATATTTATAATATAATAATATATTATTTATTTGTTTAATTTTAATGTTAATTATTTGAAAATTCTATTTGAATACAGGAGCCGGAGACGGGTTCGCCGGCTACGTGCTACGATCTTTTTAAACGTACGCACCAGAAGAAAGACGGCGCGTGGATCGACACGAGATCTGCTAATATTAACGTTAGTCTCTTTTTTATTTTTAACTTATTCTTTGATTTTAACGTAAAATTTTAATAACGAGTTGTATTTCAGGAGGAGTACGAGAGACATCTGACCCAGGAGCAGGAGCGTGCGTCTTCCCAGGAGGAGAGTAACGAGGTTGACCAGGACCAGGTTTTTCTCGGCGTCGCCGGTGTGAATAAGGGACGGCTTTACGGCATAAAAGCATAATCAATACTAAATCTCCTATATCCAAACATTAATAAAACTAAACTAAGTTGAAAGATTACGAATCCAAATATTAAAAGTAACTAAAGTTTAAAGCATAAAATAACTCAAGAACAATAATAAAAAGCAACTACCTAATTTCATGAATTAAACTAAGAAAGCAATTTAAAATTTTAAAATACTTATTTGAACTAAGAAGTGCAGTAAGTCCTCCAGCTATTCCGGAGAAATCGCGTAGATCTTGGCCGAAAATTGAATCACGAACTAAAAGTCAGAACTTGGAACTCGTGACACTTGAATCTTCGATCTTGATCTTTTATTATGTTGTCGGAAAAAATAGGGTTGTTGAAAAAAATAGAAGTGTGTTGTTTTTTAGGCTAAGGACCAAAAATAGGGTTATGGTGGAGATATGTGTCATTTGGGATGGATTAAGAGAGGGATTTATATAGTTTTCCAATGTCTTGGAGCACAAATTAGGGTAAAAACGTGTTTTCTGGGCACGTAATGGTAAGACTTAGCGATAATGAGTTACCGTTAAATCTATCGTAAACGTCTATGTTTCCCTCTTACGGTGATGGTGACGGTAATGGTGATAACCGTTAAGTGTATCGTTAAGCTCTCAGTCCGTCTTCAGCGGTAAGGTAACGGTAATGGTAGCGGTAAGGGTTACTGCTAACTCCCAATCTCTGCTACTTTTTTGCCGGAATGCTCAATTCTCATTTCTTGATTATTGAACTTCGTCTCTTATGCGCTGAACTCCTCTATTTACTTAGCTATAAGTTAAAAAACAGAGAATAATCACCCATTTGCATCAATTTTGATCACAATACGGTAAAATAAGCTGGAAGTATAAAATTACAAAATTAAGCTTAATCTTCCCAACTTATACCAAAAAAATGAAAAACTAACTAAAATACTAATAAAAATAAGGACAAATATGTGTTATTTGTTATGTGAGACGAGTGTTCTTTTATAGATCTAATCGATTCTTGCGTCCTTGACACGTCGGGGACGACGAGGAGCATTTGAGTGGGGAGGAGTTGATTGAATTGCTAAGAATCGATTTAGGTGAAATTATAGATGGATTTTATGATTTTGTAATGGATGACGCATCTGACTCCGAGCCCAAGTGGAGTTGATACCACTATCAAATTGTTTGAAAGACGTTTCCCTCGACCTGAACAAAAATCTTAAACGTACGAAGATCAAGGGCGAGGCATACGATAGAATCTGGACGACAAAGAAGAAGAAATCGAATTTGGTTCACGACAAGAAAGTTAAAAACTTGCAGTACGAGGTTGGTCAATTAGTAATTTATAATCACAAATGTAAGTTAGTTACAAATGATCTCAAGACCGCATGGAGTGGGCCGTTTTGATAAAAGAGATGGAAGAGTATGGAGTAGCCACGATTTCTTGGAGTGGCACACGTACAGATCACGACGATCGAGATGATGTGTTGCTGTCATGATTTCACCATGGAGCGGCTCTACCTTTTGGATATTCGGGGACATATTCCTTACCTCTCTTAATTTTACTTGTTCTTTATTTATGGCAATACGGAGATTGCCAGATTTCTCAGAGGGGGGATGGTCGAGCGACTTGATATTCTTATTTATGATCAACTGAATTTGTCATATATAATAATTAAACGTAATTAACCGTGATTGATCACTATTCCCGTGCTTATTTGTGTTTGTCTGGCTTACCTGTCGAAGATAACTAGGTTTGATTTTAGGTTTTTGTCTTTGAGAGTGTATTAGTGCATATATTTTTCAATTTTTTTATTTATATATTGTAAAATGGTACTTTGACGCAATTGATTTTGCAAAATCTTAAATGCAGCGTCAATTCAAAACTTTTTCATGCAAAAAGCCTGTGAGTAGCCTGAGTGTTTATCATCTTTGCATGTACTTGAGTGAGTTCTGTTTTGAAATTTCTTTAAAATCGCTGTGTGTAGTTAGCTTTGAACATGACGTTAAGGCATAGAAAAAATCCTTATTCCGGCCATATCCATATATCTTAGCCACTATTAATTCTGAATGAGCTTATCATAGCCAAACAATCCATTTCCATTAGCCATGAGTGTTTATGAGTTAACTCCTACAATCATTAAAAGCGTGGGGTAGGAGTTAGTTATTTTTATTGGTTATTTATGTTTTGGAGATTTTACCAGGGATCTATGAAATTTTTTAAATAAAGGATCACCATCCTTCGATAAAAAAAGAATTAAAAGAAGGATGGTGAATCTTGGTTGAGTTATTGCCTACACTAATAAAGGCTTGTTTATTATTGTTTATTTTCTTATGACGCCTAATGTTTAAGAGGCAAGAAGTTGTGTTGTAAATGAAAAGGAAGCATATTACGAGCTTCTAAAATGTTTGAGTGGTTTGCTTAGAAGTCGGTTTTGGAGTGCGAGTTGAGAAATAGCCAAAGTGTAAAGACTACGTTATGAGTGTTTAGTGAGGTTTTTCTTTTAAATGAGGTGAAGCACTTTGCTTAGTTCTTAGAATATTTTGGTGAGTTATTGATCACATTAGATCGTGAGTTAGCCACAATACTTATATATTCCATACCCATCCAAAGAGCCTACATGACAACCCGCAAGACCTTTTCCGATTCTTTGTTGGTTACACACTTAAATGCGATGGAGAAGTGATTGATTTTAAGTGCTTATTTATTGTTCTTGTATTTTGATGATTTGAATGTAAACACGTCCCCATTAAAAATTCTCGAGTGCTTTGAGCGGCACCCATATATTACCCTTTGCGAGGAAGCATGAATTTGATTTTAAAGCGACAATGTAATAATTGGTGGAGTGTTTGAAGTTGCGTGGCATGTATCTATATTTATAAAATTATGTATGTAGCACGACACGACTCATTGTTTGAGATTATTTTCTTTCTTGTTAATCTTTGAAACTATCGTTTGTTCGAGGATGAACAAACCAATAAAGCGTGGGGTAGTTGATTAGCACATATTTGTCCCTATTTTTATTAGTATTTTAGTTACTTTTTCTTATTGTTTTTGGTATAAGTTGGATAGTTTAAGCTTAATTTCATATATTTGCACTTCCAGCTTATTTTACCGCATTTTGATCTTAATTGATGCAAATAGGTGAATTATCTCTATTTTTCACCTTAGAGCTAAGTAACCGGAGGAGCTCAACACGTAAAAGATGAATATTGATGATTAAGAGATGAGAATTGAGCGTTCCGACAAAAAATTAGCAAGATTTCAAAGCTAACGGTTAGCCCTAGCGGTAGCCTTACCTCCCAAGAAGCGCATCTTTTAACGTCGCTTCCTCGATGCAAGATTAGCAGTCCATTTTTAGTTGGAGGCGGGTTGCCTCACGATATAGATTCGTTGCTTTCCCATCACGATATAGCTTTACTCGGTGTCCATTTACTTGGAATGTTGTATCTCTTTTCTCATCGTACAGAGTGACCGCTATAAAATTATTGATTTCTTTTATCATAAATGGACCACTCCATCTTGACTTGAGCTTACCAGGAAAGAGCTTTAATCGAGAATTATAGACTAAAGCTAACTTACCTACCTCCAATTGTTTATCAACAAGTTTACGATCATGACGTATCTTCGTTATCTTCTTTTACCTTCAGGCATCATCATAAGATTCGTTTCTGATTTCTTCGAGTTCGGTTAATTCTAACTTCCTATACTCGCCCGCTTCATCGTGATTCATATTCAGTTTGCGGATGGCCCAACTTGCTCGATGCTCAATCTCAACGGGCAGATGACACGCCTTCCCATAGATGAGTCGAAAGGGAATCATACCAAGCACTGTCTTGTAGGCTATTCTATAAGCCCACAACGCGTCAACAAGTTTTGCAGCCTAATCTTTCCGATTTGGTCCAACCTTTTTCTCAAGGATAGCTTTCAGCTGGCGATTGCTCGTCTCGATTTGTCCATAGGTTTTAGGGTGGTAAGGTGTAGCTACTTTGCGCTGGACTCCATGTTTCATCATCAACCTCTCGAAGGCTCGGTTGCAGAAATGGCTCCCTCCACTACTTATAATCATTTTCGGCACTCCGAGTCTACTAACAATGTTTTCTTGTAATAATTTAAGCAGGATCTTCGCATTTGCTCGTCGCGCAGGAATCGCCTCCACCCACTTGGATACATAGTCGACCACTACTAGGATATATTCGAAGTCTCCACTTTTAGGAAAAGGTCCCATGAAATCTATTCCCCATACATCAAAAATTTCTATCACTTGGTTAGGCACTTGTGGCATCTCATCTCGTTTTCCTATGTTGCCGGTTCGTTGGCAGTTGCCGCACGGCTTGTAGTACCTTAAATGCTGTCTTTTGTGCTCCGAAATGCCCTCCTTGATTATGGTAAAAATGCAATATACTCCCCATCTCATCGTTTAGAACGGATCTCCTGTTTAGCCCATCTTTACAGTGCTTGAAAACATAAGGATCGTCCCAAAAATAATCCATGCATTTATTTAAAAATTGCTTCCTTTCTTGGTAGGATAGGTGGTTAGGTATAATATTGCAGGCAAGATAATTCACAATATCAGCATGCTAATGAGTAATTAATTGCTCAAGATTATACGGGTTCTCATAAGGGAATAAATCATTAATAAAATATTTACCGCTATCGTTTTCCTCATTTATCATTCTAGACAAATGATCAGGTACAACGTTTTCACATCCTCGTCTATCTTTTATTTCTACGTCGAATTCTTGCAGCAGTAAAATCCATCTAATAAGACGTGGTTTGCTTTGAGGTTTAGAAATTAAGTGACGCAATGCATCATGATCCGTATGTACAATTACTTTCGCTCCAACTATATAAGATCTAAATTTATCAAGTGAAAATACAAATGTTAATAATTCTTTTTCAGTCGTGGTGTAGTTACGTTGGGGATCGTTTAACATATAACTTACATAATAAATAACCATAAGCAACTTATCCACACGTTGTCCTAAAACAGACCCCACCGCTTCATTTGAAGCATCACACATTATTTCAAAAGGTAGAGTCCAATAAGGGGCAACAACTACAGGGGCAGAAGTAAGACTCTCTTTAAGCTTATTAAACTCATTCATACATTCTTCATTAAAAACAAAAGGAGTATCTAACGTCAAGAGTTTACAAAGTGGACGGCTAATTTTTGAAAAATCTTTAATAAACCATCTATAAAAACCTGCATGACCAAGAAAACTTATAATGCCTTTCACATCACAGGGGGAGGAAGAGTTTCGATAACATCAATTTTTGCTTTATCAACTTCCAAACCCCTATTAGAAACAACATGACCCAAAACAGTACCGCTTTTTACCATAAAATGGGATTTCTCCCAAATCAACGTAAGATTCTTCTCAATGAAATGTTCTAAAACCTTAGATAAATTAGATAATCAATGTTCGAAGGAAGAACCAAAAATTGAAAAATCATCCATAAACACTTCAAGAAAATCATCAATATAATCAATAAAATTTGAAAGCATGCACCTTTGTAAAGTTGCTGGTGCGTTGCATAAACCGAAAGGCATCATTCAAAAGGCAAATGTACCAAAAGGGCACGTGAATATAGTTTTACTTTGGTCCTCCGGAGCAATGGCTACCTGGTAATAGCCCGAAAGGCCATCCAAAAAACAATAGAATTCATGTCCGACAAGTTTGTCGAGAAGTTGGTCTATCAACGGCAAAGGAAAGTGGTCTTTACGAGTGGTTGCATTTATTTCTTATAATCGATGCACCTACGCCATCCAGTAGTCAGTCGGGTTGGAACTATCTCGCCTTTTTCGTTTTCGGTTATGGTGATGCCTCCTTTCTTTGGAACCACATGGATTGGGCTCACCCATTTACTGTCAGAAATAGCAAAAATAATCCCTTCATCTTTAAGCTTCAAAATTTCCTTCTTGACCACCTCATAAAGCACTGGCGTTAGTCTTCATTGGCTATCCATAACAGGCCTTGCATCAGGTTCTAACTCGTTTCGATGCAAACAAGTATTAGGGCATTTCCCTTGATGTCGCTGATGCTCCATCCTATGGCTTTTTTGTGGGTACTTAGCACAGAAATCAGTTCTCTTTCCTCATATTCCTCCAATGCTGAATATATGATGACGGGTTTTGTTTCGTTGGGCTCGAGGAAAACGTACTTTAAATGACTTGGTAGTGGTTTCAACTCCACTTTTGGCTCGAGCTCAAGTGCGTTAGCTATTTCTCACAATTCTTCATCAAAATCTTCAAATCCTTCATAATCTTCAGTGATTTCATTCAAGTCTATTTCCAACATTTATGCCACCCTGCCCAAAATCTTTGTGTCGTCCTCGACACTTAGCTCATCTAAAACAGTGATTCCCTTAAGCTCGTGAATGCAAGATGCTATTGGGTCAATAAATGAAAAATCGTCGTGAATGAAAAGAGAGGGAGTATTGTGAATTTCATTAAACGAAAATGTCACTGACTCGCCCAGAACGGATAAAGTCATTCTCCTTTTGTGCACATCAATCAGTGTATGAGAGGTGGACACAAATGGCCGGCCTAGCAAAATAGTATGCTCCGTGCCTTCTTTTGGAACTTCTCCTACATCAAGTATAACAAAATCAACTGGAATTACAAGTTTGACAACTTGTACTAATACATATTCAACAATGCTGAAAGGTTGTCTGATCGATCGATCCACCAATTGTAGGCTCATCGTAGTTGGCTTCATTACTCCAAGGTCAAATTCTTTATATAGCGAATATGGCATTAAATTTATTCCGGCACCAAGATCAAGCATTCCACGTTCTGTTTGCCCATTTCCTAAAGCGATAGTTATGCAAAAACTCCCTGGATCTTTTTCTTTAGGGGATAGTGGACCCTTGCAAATGGCGCTCACCTCTTTGGTTAATTCCACTCGTTGTGTGGTTGCCAGCCGTCTTTCCCTTGAAGCTAACTCCTTGAAAAATCTAACGTATGCTGGGATTATCTTGATCACATCTGAAAGAGGAAGATTAATGTTGACATTCTTCAGCAAATTGTAGAGTTCAATGAATTTCTTGTTTTCTTTGGCTGGGTGTAGACGACTTGGAAAAGGAACCTTGTCATGAATCATAGTTGTTGACTGTTTTGGCTGCGGAGTCGATATTTAGTGGTATCGTCAATTGTCGTTGGAGTGGGGGGTTGGTTTGGGATTTTCCCCCTCAATGATCCCGGAATATATAGATTCGGTGATTTATGCATTTGGTACCAATTCGCCGATTGCTGCTCTCCAGTCCACCGCCGCCGTCGATTTTCGGAGAGGGCGGAGAGGTCGCCTGTCGATTTAAGCCGGAGCCACCCCCGCCATTGTTGGTCGCCGCTGTCACTCGCAAGACATGCCGCCGCTGTCACTGGTAAGCCATGTCGCCGCCACTATCGTGCCACCATCCTCGCCTCCGTTTGTCGAATGCCGCCACCGCCATCAATTATTCAGGGAGGAGGAGACATGGCCGATCGATTTGATACAGGGTGAAGAAATGAAGAGAAAGAGACGGGACAAATGAAATTAGGGCCGATAGTCCCTTTTTCATACCCAATAACTTTTCAAAACTTCCAATTGACCGCATAATTTTTTAATTTGTTCGATTGAGCCCCCAAATTGAACCAAAACCCCAAGTTCAGTCCCCAAACTTACAAGAAACTCCATTCTAGCCCACAGACCTTTAAAATTATCTTATTTCCACCCCTCCAACTTCATGAACTTTACAAAATCATCCCTATCAACCTTTTTATTTCAATTTCCTAACCGGGCATTCCGAGCTAAACAACAGTAGCTTTCGAGCTAAAACTATTGTTGGCCAACATCTATGAATGACTGACAATGTGTTGTAGCTATTCATTTATGGTTTGTATGATTAGTGTTTAATATTGGCAAACAAATCCCCACGGAGCGAGTTGAAAGCTCACACCCATTTTTATCAAACTTTTCAGGTTGAGGAGTTGGATGTGGTACGAGGCGGTGGATGCGAAGATGCTATTTTCAATGTTATTTTACTATCCTTTCTAATGATTGGTATCTTTAGTTTATGTCAAGTTTAAAATAAAGTTTGAGATTTATGTTTTCGTTTAAGAATCCGTGAACAGTCGACTTACTGCTATTTCGATTCATCAAGTGAATCTCCCCTTTTTAAATAAATGATTAAGTTTTTTTCACGCTTCCGCTCAATTTTTATTGTGATTGTGATTTATTGAAAACTCATGCCCTTGTTTTTGGAATTTTAATTTATAAAGAATAAAAATTTATATTTTTCAGAATTGGGGCGTGACACCCTTGGATCTCAAGTTCTCTCTATTCCGTCCAAAATCTCTTCCTGCATCAAGCCTTTACCAACTCTCAAAAATCACTAACGCCAATTTCCAAAATATCAACCAATATTTTTGATCGTGAGTACCGGTTTGATTTTGTGGACTCACTACAACAAAATGGTTAAATTTCAACGAAAATATCCGTTGGAATTCAATACAAATTTCCGTTGGAATGCCTAATTCCAACAAAATTTCCAACGGCCATTAGAATTTGCGTTGGAATTTATTCTAAAGATTGACAATTACAACAGAAATTAACCAATGGAACTTCCATTGGAATCTGTTTTCTGGAGCAATACCGTTGGAATTTGGTGATTCCAACGGCAAGTTTTCCAACGACAAATTATATTCCGTTGGAAATGTTGTTCATTCCAACAGAAATTTGTATTGAATTCCAACGGATATTTTTCGTTGGAATTTGACAGTTTTGTTGTAGTGACTGGTGTTCGCTGTTTAAGGGTTTAAGATTCAATACTACATACTAAATCTAGGGGTTCAATACTACATACTAAATCTAGGGTGATGTGATTTCTCTTTGATTAATTGCGAAGAAGAAGAACCACAAAATGGGTAAGTATGATTTTATTTCAATTTCTCTTTGATTAATTGCGAAGAGTTTAGGATTCAATACTACATACTAAACCTAGGGTGATGTGATTTCTCTTTGATTAATTGAGAAGAAGAAGAACCACAAAATGGGTAAGTATGGTATTATTTCAATTTCTCTTTGATTAATTGCGAAGAAGAAGAACCACAAAATGGGTAAGTATGATATTATTTCAATTTTTGTACTGTAGTATTGAGTTTCTAGAATTCCTACGTTTGTAAGTTTTGGCGAAAAAGAAGAACCAACCATAAAATCGATAAGTATGATATTATTTTATTTTTAATTAGGCAAGTGTTCGGTGTTTAAGGGTTTAGGATTCGTAAGTATGATATTATTTCAATTTTTTACTTTAGTATTGAATTTATGGAATCCACACGTTTCTAAATTTTAGCGAAAAAGAAGAACCAACCACATAATCGATAAGTATGATATTATTTTATTTTTTACTGTGAATTCCTTTGTAGATTCTTTGGCTGAATCTTAGGATGGCGTCTCGGAGAACAGTTATTATTTTTTATGTGTTTGGATTGTTTGAATTAGGCAAGAGGTTTTGTTGTTTACGAAAATTACAAAATGTGTCGTGTTTCGTGTGGTATATATACAACTCCATACTGTATGAATACTATAAATCGAAAGATTAGGTTGTTGTCATTTGATTTTCATTTGAAATTTCATCTTATTGTATTTATTTGTTTGCATTTCATACTTCACTGTTGTATGGAATATTTTAAAAAAATGTTTTCAAATAAGTAGTATACAGTATACAACTCCATATTTTGGAATATTTTATAAAAATAGTATGGAATATTTTTATCATTTGAAATTCCATGCTATTGTATTTATTTGTTTGCATTTCATACTTCACCGTTGTATGGAATATTTTCAAAAAAGTTGTATGCAGTATACACCTTTATATTTTGGAATATTCTATAAAAGTAGAATGGAATATTTTAGAAAATGCATTTTGAAATATGCAGTATGGAATATTTGACAAAGTGTAGTATCAGTTTTAAAAAATGCAGTACTTAATTATTGTTGTTTTAACTTCTGCCTAAAATGCAGTTTTTTATTTTTATTTATTTGTTGTAGCACATTATAAAATTGAACGTGTAGTACTTCGTAAACACTTTAGCGTACGTGCAGATAAGTAATTAAAATTTAAGAAGTTGTTAATGATTACATGATATTAGAACGAGACTGTGCAAATGAAGCGTTTGGCTGTGTAATTGTATTGTTTGAGTATGTAGTTTGTAATTATTTGTAATTACATATTAGTATGGAGTATTTAAGAAATTCAGCTCACAGATTTTTTTTTAAAATTAGGAAAAATAAAGATGTAGTCTTTTGGATGTTTACTTTGCTGTAATATGCAATTTAAAACAACAATATTTTTTTTTATTTTTTTTTTGTGTGTGTAGAATGCAGTATTTAAATATTTATGTAGCACACTGTGGAAAGGATTGTGTGGTATAATATGAAATTATATAATTTAACATGATAAGGTACTTATGTTAAGACTGAAATACAAAATATTAGTATGAAATAACATGAGCTTGTTTGAAATCGAATGATTCAACTTCTAGATTAAGTATGGAATTCACTCTACAAGTATGAAATTTTATGAACTATCGTGATATAGCATATTTTCCCCATATATTGAGTACAGAACACAGTATGGAATTTATGAGCTTGTTATGAATTATATGATTTATCAAATATTTTTTTATTATTATTATGGAATTTGTGATACGATCTTGTACATTAACATTAGTTTTTGATATCCATTTAGTATGAGAATCTTCTAACGCTAATCACTTATTGAAATAATTTCATTATGAGATTATTGATAGGTCTTGTATATATAAATAACAGGGTGAGTAGTAATTACTAATTACTTGTTGTGTATTATGTAGTACGAAATTTCTCATATAATACTGTATGTGAACATTACCTGTTGTTATTCATTTAGTATAAATTTTTTGATATGGTCTTGTATGTGAAACAAATTTTTCTATAGAAGAGCATTCAAAAGAGGTTCTGCAAAAAACAATATCGAACGATTCAAAGTTGGGATTATTGAAGCTATTAGAGGATGGGTACTCTGATTCTTGAACTTGTCTTGTCTAATATAGTTTTTCTGACTTGTACACAAAAAAGCTTTGGCAATTAGCATGACATGAAGACATGGCGTCGATGTGTTTCATTAACAATAATTGTAATTATGTGATCTATCTAAGTAGTATGGAAAAAGAATCATTTTTTAGACACGAGAATGTATAACTATCTATTTTGACATGTAGTATGTTATCAAGGTTATAAATCATGGGTTGGTTTGTTTATTGTAGTCTGGAATTTTGTGTGACATATGTACTTATGCTTTTTAACAATGATATCTATTGTGGCCATTCTTTGTATGAACTATGCATTTTATTTGTTAAAAACTAGTATGAGTATTTTGTGTGTTTTTTATGCAAATATTTTTGACATGTCTTTTCATTGGAGTTGTGGAAGTCAATTATAAGTACTATGTATTTTATTTGTAAGAAACTAGCATGAATTCTTTATTTTACTAAACAACTGTCAATTAAAATTCCATACTACTCTAGTGATGCATTGTGCATGTAGTATAATAGAATTCAAGCCACCAATTAAGAAATGTTTGATTTGTTTATAGGTAATTTAGGTTAACAATGGTTAGCATCGATTGTGAATTCAAATCTTATGGGGAGCAGATTGGCGTTGACAATTTGAAGTTTAAGAAAAAGATGCCATTTTACCTTTTATTCATATGTATACACTTATGTAACATTGATTCTTCGGACGTATGTACACTTTTGGCTAGAATAGTTTTGTTAGTATTATGATCCAATTTTGTAAAGTTATGATTATTATGGAATTATATACTATATTTTTCCTGGTATATTTTGTCAAATGTTGAATTGGAATGACCAGAATGGATATATTCACTCTTGAGTATATTCAAATGTAATTAGTATAATCTGTATGGGATATTTTGATAAGTGTGAAATTATGACATTATTTTGGATAATTTTAGAAATTTTTTCACTTCTGCTTTGGTGTAATGAGTATGGAATTATTATGCTCAATATGATGAGCTTATTAAGTATTTTGTCTATACTTTTTTTTTTCAATCATTTGATGAGAAACTATTTTACTTCATCAACCAGGTTTTATTATAGATTTGTTGAACTAAGTATGAGATTATTATTCTAAGTATAAAATTGTTTGGAACTATTACAATATCTTAACTCAGTTTTAGTTTTTCATACTAAATACAAAAACTGCATACTAGCGAATGCAACCACCTTACCAACCTGAATACATATTCTTAAATTCTAAAGAATCATATTAAACATTATATATTAAACTTTCAATTACATTGTTTAATACTGAAGACTAATACTACACATATTAAACATACAAATTCTATACTAAGAATACAAGTTTTACAAGATTTTGCCAATTAGTATGGAATTCCCTCGAATTCTTTGTGAACTTGACATCTCATGGATTTTCTGGCCATCATTTGGTGTAGTAGGTTTGTTCCTTGTTGCGCAATCTCATACAAACTGATTTAGATAAAGAACATAATAAAGATACAACACACTACAAAATAAGTCGATATACAATACATAATTCTATACTAGCTGGATCAAACACAATACTCAATTACATACTGACTAATTTTAACAGAATCCGCTTTCGTACTACTATTTTCGCATACAACACACAACTCAACACCGTTGTCATCACCATCACCATCACCACTACGATGCACTGGGTATGCAACTGTGTAGTTTCTAAGTATGGAATCGATACAAAATCCATATTATCAAGCCCCATATTTTAATCCATTGGTAGTATGTAGTTGACAATTACAAGTATGGAATTACTTTTACAAAATGGAATCCCATGCTCGTAGTTCTTATTCTATATTAATTATGCAACTGTGAAGTATGTAGTGTGGAATTAATTAAAACTCCATACTACTCTACTCCATTTAAAGGTAATTTGAGAAGTACTGCATTTTTTAAAATGCATACTACACTTTGTCAATTATTCCATACTACATATTTCAAAATGCATTTTTTAAATATTCCATACTACTTTTATAGAATATCCCAAAATATGGAGTTGTATACTGCATACTACTTTTTTTAAAATATTTTTTAAAATATTCCATACAACATTGAAGAAGATAACGTCTTTCGGTTTTAGTATTCAGTGTGGAGGTGTATATAGACCACACGTAACACAACACATTTTGTAATTTTCATGAACAACAAAACCTCTTGCCTAATTCAAACAATCTACTACAGTAGAAAAATGATATAATATCATACTTACCCATTTTGTGGTTGGTTCTTCTTCTTCGCAATTAATCCAACAAGGTCACATCACCCTATATTTAGTATGTAAGTATAAATCCCTAAATTTAGTATGTGAATAAATCCTTAATTGAACTTTAATTAAAGATCTAAATTTGTTCTCAAGCAAAACCAAACTCTTCCTTCTTTTTTCTTGCCACTGTTCCGCGGGCCCCTCACACACACACATTATTAAGCAGACGACCTGAAAGAACAAATAATGGAAACAAAACCGGTTGTATGGGGCACCTATGCAAGGGACAGATTGCATCGAGGAGATCGAAACAAGTTGCTCGAGATTATAGTACATCGAAAGAAAATGAAAAAAAAAGGGGAAAACTTACTGGCGTCAAAAACCATCGCAAGAAATTCCGTTAAAATTGAAGATTTCGTCCACCACGATAGATCAAATGGAATGAGTGACTCAGTTTTTTTCGAGCATATCAACTGGAGAGCATCATGGGTGAAATAAGGGGCGACGTCTTGGGTTAAAAAGATTTAGATTGCGTAGATCACGTTTCACAAGATACTTCTGTTATGTTGAGCTTTAGGGCAGAGTAGTCAATTTAACATAAGTTTTATGATTATATGGCAATTAGTGGTGGTGAGAATGTAGCAAATGATAAATTTTCCAATACTTTTTGTCATCAAGTATGAATTTCTGGACATTAAATAAGAAATATGTGTACATATTGTAAGAAATTCGGACATATAGTAAGAAATATTTCCGGTGACCGGAAATATTTTTGGACATTAAGTAAGAAATATTTGGACATATGGTTAGAAATTCAGACATATAGTAAGAAATTCAAACATACACTAATAAATTTTGGGCAAAAAAAAAAAAAAGAAAGAAAACTCGCCCAAAAAAAATTCTTG
>BMAC01000480.1:243506-281642 GCA_014905375.1 Phtheirospermum japonicum
TTGGTTAAAATAATTTAAACCCACTATAAAAAATGTTCTTTTATATATATATATATATAGGACCATGAGACGTTTATTGGTTAAAATAATTTAACCACTATAAAAAATAGTTCTTTTATATATATATATATATATATTATATATATATATATATATATATATTAATTGGATCAAATGAATTCAATTCTATAAGTGTGTTTCTAGGTTAAATTTCAGTCACTCGATAGATTTAGATTTGATTTAATGTAATTGGTTGGAAGAAGGTGATTCTAATAATACATATCACATATTTCACAGCCACAGTACATATTAATTGGATCAAATGAATTCAATTCTAAAAGTGTGTTCGTAGGGTTAAATTTCAATCCTTCAATAGATTCAGATTTGATGTATGTAATTGGTTGGAGGAAGGTGGTCTAAAAATATATAGCACATATTATATTGTAAATTTGTCCTACTAACTGCGCATCATTGAACATGTAAATATGTATTAACAATTATTAAATGTGCAATAAAACTGTTGGAAATTGGCTTGAAAAAACATGACATGTAATGAAAACATTATTGTCATTCTAATTTGTGTATCATGTAATTTTAAATTTGTATTAACATGCGTCTAGATGTGCCGTGATTTTTGATTTGATTTTTTGAAATAATTTAAATTCAAACTTGTAAATGTACAATTTCTTTTGTGAAATTGGCATGAATAATTTTCCTTAGATCGTAAAGAATAACATGATGTAATTTATTTGATAATATTTGTATTTTTGAGGAATTATAGAGAGATCTTAATATATGAGTTATAAATTGAGGAGGGGGAAATATAAATAATGTCATTTATATCAATTAATAATATTAAAGTTATCGTTTATCCATCGGATCTAATGCATTGGATAGTTGTCATTTAACCTTATGGATTCACTATATTTTCTTTTTATATGTGTGGTGTGTGTTAATGTGAAGCCGAGCCAACCAAAATGGCTCGGGCTGTCGGGTCCGGTGGGGAACAAACCAACCTATTTGTACTAGATCAAAAAGGTTCAATTTTCTTGGCCTACTTTAATACGACCCAACCCTGCCAAATTTAATTTGGGCTATCCATTTTCTGCCAACTCCAGTTATGGCCTTAGGTCAAGAGTAGATATATATAAAGTGTGAGCTCAAGTACAAATATGGGTTCATATAGAGTTATAAAAGTTAATTCTAATAAAATTGAATGTCATTGTATGACCTAAGTTTAGCCTATTAACTTAGATGAGTGACAATATATATTTGGTATGGTTTTATGTAGAGTTACTGGGGTTTATGTAGAATCACGAAAGTTGATTCTATGAATCGATGAGTTGGTACGGCCTAAGTTTAGACTATCTAATTAGATCAAGAGTCAAAAAAGTATATATTGGATATGAGCTCAACTACCAATATGTGTTAATGTGGAGGTATAAAAGTTGATTATATGCAAAGAGTAGAGGCAAGCGGAGTCAAAGGCCGAGCCTCCACTAGCAAAGGGGGACAGCCATGCCAATCCAAGCAGAGCAAAAGTGCGCCCACTCTACCTTTCTTTCTTTATCTTAGACTTCGTTCTTCAAGAAGACCCATGTGCATTTCCTCTCTTCTGTGCTCTTGAACTCTTGATTCCCTTGGTGCCTTTAGTTTAAGTATAGGTCGTCGATTCAATCGATGCTGCAAGTGGCGTGAGTTTGGCAACTAATGTGGTATGGATGATTTTTGGAAGGTGACTTGACGCACTATTCAAGAAAAGTCACGGAGATGATGAAGACTTTGAACTTGACTTCTGTTATATTTTTGATAGTTTTTTTTTGTCGAATATTGTTATAGGATTAGATTTATTTGATGATGATTTCTTTAGTTAATTTTTTATAATAAAAGATGAGCAAAATAACTTTTATTTATACTAAGACACTCATTCAAATAGCGATAATTAATCATTATCAAAATCGAAAAACAGTTAGTCCAAAAGAACCTACACTCCCCTATCTAAATATTTAATGGGCTCTTATGATATTTTCAACTCGTAAATGTTTTTCTAGCCTGACATAAGTTTGGGTCAAATCAGGTTGGTTGATTCTAATTTAATTTTTAACATATCAGTATTTTCTAAATCCAACAGAGCTTTGGCCATCAAAATCTACTTTCAATAGTATTGTGTTTTGCATCAAATATTATAAGAGTTCACATAGCCTACGTACTCCTGTGTAATTTTGAAAATAAAAAAGATTAGCGATTTTTCTTTTAATTATATTTTGTTTTCAAGAATTTTTTTTATAAAGGAAATTGTCGAATAGTACTTCAAGTGTAGATCCATTTGAAATTAGTTCCTACATCCAATTTTAAGTCGAATAATCCTATATTTTATCACATAGTTTAAAATTGTGATATAAATATACCACAATACTCTTACTATGAAATAATAATAATAATAATTAATAATAATAATAATAATAATAATAATAATAATAATAATAATAATAATAATTAGGGCAGCAGGGGCTGCCGCCTCACCTGCTGCGCGCCGGCCGGGGGAACTTTCTGGCCACCAGGTTTTTTTCCGATCATCGGAAAATATTTTCGGCCACAAGAATTTTTTTGGGCGAGTTTTCTTTCTTTTTTTTTTTTTTGCCCAATAGTGGTTAAATTATTTTAACCAATAAACGTCTCATGGTCTATATATATATATATATAAAAGAACTATTTTTTATAGTGGTTAAATTATTTTAACCAATAAACGTCTCATGGTCTAAGGACATTGGTTTTCAACAATTTTGATGGTCATAATTTTATAAGCCCAGTCCACTCCCAAGTCACTAATTAAATTAGCTTATAAAGCTACTTAAAAATGATTAGACAACCATATAATAGAAGACATAATCTCCATCACACAATAATTAAATGGTTAGTCTTTGTAAAAAGGAAAGGTGTAATTATTAAATATTTGGTGCTTGACCTATGGAAAGTGATGTTTATAGCTGGATTGCTGATGTTATTATGAGAGAAAGAACCAAAACAGATAAGATGACTCTTAAAAATTAAAGAAAAAGTAAAAGTGAGAAAAGGAATTGGAATATAGTAAAAGTAAAAGAGAACAATGGGTTTCTATTCTCACCGATACACGTAACAACTTAAATTATACATTGATAAATAAAAATAAATGTTGTTTATAATATATCTTATTATCAATAAAAATTATAAAGACTATCATAAAAATTGTAAATTATGAAATACATCTTTATATCGGATGTTTTTGTTTGCTTATTCATAGTACTCATCCCAATGTGACTCACGGAACATTCACATTTTAAAATTAATAAACTTCAAATTATCAAAAGAGGCAAATGTATTTTTCTTAACAAACTGATGTAGAGCACTTCTATTATACTATCAGAAAGTGTTAACAAGTTTAGCAGTTTAATTATGAACTTTTGGCGTAAAGTAATTAAAATTAAACCATCAATAAAGTTGTTTTAAGAAATTTTTAATACATAATCGATATAAAGATATGGTGTCATTAACATCACATATACAACATTCTATTTTTGGAAACATATTTGTTTATTTAATTTTTTTTAGGAAAAATATTTATTATGATCACGCACAAAATATTTTATTTCTGAAAACATGTTTTTTTTAAACGTGTTTATTCATGACAATCAATTAGATATACCATTTAAAATATCACTTCGTGTTGAGTTTAGAAAGAAAAAACACTTATTCTCGACAATCACATACACATGAAAACGTATTCTCATTGTCATTAGTTTGAAAATAGTTATATAAAATATATAGAAAACATATACAATTATAACCAATGACAACAACACATATCAATAATTTAAAATTTTAAAACAAAAATAACATATATTTTTTTAATTATAATTTTTTACTATTGTTCACTAGGTAATATTGAATATTTAACAACAACAACAAAAAGTCTTTTCATATAGTAACATGATTTTATGCACATTCTTATCTCTTTTGACTCTATATATGTGAGCACCTGATATCTATGAGGGTTCACCCACCCCGATTACAACATTCCTTTCTATTGCGCCTAAAATCTCTATTTCTGCTAATATTTCACGTGTTTCTATTTATGGTTCTTATGGAGCTACGTTTCAACAAATCTTCTTTTTCTGCAGCATTGGTTCTATGATCTTAGGAGCACTGGCCGCCATGGCCCAAACGAAAGTCAAAAGACTTCTAGCTCATAGTTCAATTGGACATGTAAGTTATATTCGTACTGGTTTCTCGTGTGGAACCATAGAAGGAATTCAATCACTACTAATTGGTATCTTTATTTATGCATCAATGATGATAGATGCATTCGCCATAGTTTGTACATAGAAAAATAAAATAAAAAAATACTCTACAAAAAATTCGCTAAATGCTAAGGGGCAAAATTGTCAGTATTCTATTTACTTATAGGTTTTCTGACAGGCGCTATCCATCTTTAAGTGCTGACGGGCGTTACCCGTCAGCATTTTTGACGTCACTAAGTGTATATATAAGCCGTCAGCAAAGCCCTTGGCACCATACGACACCCGTCAGCATTTGGTGGCGGGTTGGGCCCGTCAGCTTTCATAGAATATTATAAAAAAAAAATTATATTATTTGGGCAGGCCTATACCAGCCCACCTATCGGCCCAACCCACAACCCTCCACCCAACCTAGCCTAGTCCACATCAATTTAAATCCCACTTATGGAGTGGGTGGAATTCGAACCCGTGACTTTTTGTAAATAGAGTAGCGGTGTTACCATCTCACAAAGTCAATTACATGTGAGAATTTATATACTTTTAATATATATTAGATATATAAATTAAGTTATAAATTATATTATGATTAATTATATTATACTTATAAAGGTAGATTATATTTATGAATAACGATATTATAAATATATAATATTATTATATATGAATATATATTATAAATATAATTATTTATATATATAATATAAATATAATTATTTATAAATAATTATAAATATATATAATAATTATAATTATTTATATATATATTATATATAATAATATATATAATATATATATATATATATAATATAATATTAGAAATATATATGATAAACATATATTATCCATAAATAATGTATAAAAATTATTATAAATATATAATATTATTATAAATATATAATAATTATATTAAATTTATATAATATAATTAAATTATACTTAGAAATATTAACTATATTATAAATATATAATATTATTTTAAATATATTCTATAATTAAATAATATTATTGAAAGTTATGTTTATATATATAAATTTTAATATAATATATTTAGAAGATTTTGAATAATATATTATAATAAACTTAATATTAATAATTTTGTTACTAATATATTATATATATGAATATTGATATTATAAATATTTAATATTATTATAATACAGTGAAGAGAATTACAAATTTTATATTCTTAATTAAAAAATTTTATTATAAATTTATATTTATATCCCCTTATATATATATATTATATATATATATATATATATATACTTATAAATGATTAAATATAATTATATATTATTATTAAAAAGTATATTGTAAAGAAACATTTTATTATAAATATATATTAATATTTATTGAAACTTATTATATATTATATTTTTATATTTATTATATATCCCTATAAATAATTATATTATATATATATATTATATATATATATATATATATATATATATATTTATATATATATATATAAAATTAATATAACTATATATTGTTGATGGGTATAGGCCGTCAGCAATTTGTTGATGGCCTATACCCGTCATCATTTTTCGTCAACAACCAGTCAGCATATGTTGACGAGTTTCTGCCTTTCAGCATTTGCCTGTTTTTTGTAGTGAGAATATATCAGTATTATATAACTGTGTATATTAAATATTATATAGATATATTAAACTTTCAAAACAATTAACAAATATAATTTCTGAATTGTTAGATATATATATATATATTTATTTATTTATTTATGTTTCAACTATGAATGGATGGACTTCGTATGAACAAGTATCTATTGTACTATTTGTCTATAGAACCTTTAACTGAATGCTATTTTTCATATTGAAAATAATATTTATATTAAATTATGATGCATACAAATGCATATATTATTTTTTCGTAGAATCTCTCTCTCTCTCTCTCTCTCTCTATATATATATATATATATATATATATATTAATTTTGCATTCTTAATATATTAATTAAGATTAATAACTATGTTTAATTTATTAACATTCCCCAACCTTAATTAATTAAAATAAAAAAGCAATAATTTATTGTCTTCTTCCTTTTGTTTTTTGGAAACTTGTTCAACCCCACCATGGGCGACAATCCAATCCCCCACCCATATACTCGCACCCGTGAATTTGACTCGTCGCCACCGCTGTGATTCTTTTTTCTTCTGTTCTTATTGCTAATACTCCCTTATTTGATTTTATCTGTTGCAATTAACTATTTCATAAAAATTAAGAAAATTGATTGGTGTTATAATTATAGGTTTCAAATGACCATAATATTCTTTTGTTTAAAATAATTAAAAGTGTGAAATAATAAATGGGTAAAATTAGTAAAATAACATTTAATTCTTATTGATAAAGTAAAAAGTAACAATCACTACAAGAAAAATAGGAAAATGCTGACGGGCTATACCCGTCAGCATTTTGGCGTCAGTAAATGATTTGCTGACGACATTATTCAACCCGTCAGTAAAGCCCCCAGTCATGACCCAAGACCCGTTAGCAAATGCTGACAGGTTGATTAATGTCGTCAACAAATGCTGATGGGTAAAGCCCGTCAGCAAATTTAAATAATGCTGGCGGGTATCGGCCGTCAGCATATGCTGACAGGCCCAACTCGTCAGCATTTTTAAATTTTATTTTTATTTGAGATTTTGACCTATATTTATTTTACATATCAATAATTCAATACGAAAACTAATCTTCATTTCCCCAGAAAAATATATAATTAAAAATAAAATATAATTAATTAAAAAACTTATCCTATAATGTATAAAATATAAATAAACTACCAAATATAAATATTATTCGTTCCTAAATCAACTAAATAGCATCATCATCATCATCATCATCCGCAGCAGCAGCAGTAGGAGCAGCAGGAGCATTAGAGGACGACCGTCGACGTCGTGCTACCATCGCTTGGGCGACTTCCTACATCACCTGATTTTGGAGAACCGCCCCATTCTGGAGCTTCTGACGTGCATGCTCCTCACGCATGGCTTAGATCTTCTCTTGATGTACACGCACGCTCGCTCGCCTCTACCTGGCTCTTCAAAAGCTACATCTGCGTCTGGAGCTCCGAGACACGACTATCAAGAACAGAGGAGGTACTGCCTCTGGAAATATTCGAAGCCAGAAGAGTTCATAAGCATCCTGCGCCAAACCTTTGACCATTCTTCACCCCGACGATCTTTAGATAGACCATGTTCTCATCGACGGTGGCAAGATCCGGTGATGATGTACGAGCCTCCTCCAGACGTCTCTGATACTCCTATTACAATATTTTGATTGATGTATAATTTACCGTTACGAGGATTAGAAATGAAAGATATATATTTATATTCATTACATTTAACAAATACTTACAAATGTATGCTACGACCGGGAATCAGTGAAAGAGCCATCAGGTCTCTGGTGCATAGTCAAGAAAAGCTCGAATGCATTGGGTTCCCTACCCAAACCTCGCACTGTATACAAGATTTTAATTATTTTTAAATTATTAACTAATTAATACTTATGAGTTAAATTTACAAACACATTTTGATTTTACTTACGAGCTGACGTGCATGACCAATCACAGTGCGAGACCCTCCTCTTTTCTTGGCTATCCAAGTACCAGGTCCGCTGGGCTCGCTCATCCTGTTCCTACTCGCCTGCTCCGACTGCTTCTTGTTCTTTGACTTCTCAAACTCCACCACTCATCTCCTCCAGACTTCCTCACCCACGCATCGGGGCACCCTCCCCTTCGTTCTCCACTTCGTCTTCCACTCGTGGAGACGGCTGCACCACGAGGTGGCCATAGAACTATAGAAGAACATCGCCTCTGTAAAACAAAACAAAACAAATAATTTGATTAATAAAAATCATTATATATAATAACTTTCGAAAACAATATTAGTTGAATTACCAAGAACTCGGGCCACCACAACTGACTATGAGAATTGGGAATATGCTCGTACTTCCACTCATTGGGGTGTACACGAGCCTCGTGGATCTCCCGAAGGAGAGTCGGTAACTCCATCGAGTCACTGCATATCCTGGTAAAAATATAGAGTTTATTAGGATAATATATTTAAATAAAGAATTTATTACTTATAAAAATTATATTAAAGTTACTTACCTCGGGGGGACGACAAAGATCTCGATCATAAGGACGTGGTGGTATGAGTCCTCTCGATGTACTGGCATTGGACGGGGTGGCTTGAACGATCGGCGTGGTCCCTATCGATAAGTCCATCATATCATCATCTTCATCGTCTATCTGACGATGAGATGATGATGATGAACTAAGAGAAGCACGAACCAAAGATGGTCTTAGAGAATAACGCCCACAACCTCTACCTCTCATCTAAAAAAACATTAAACTTTAATAACAATTGAACCGGGAAAATTTAACCAATTCTATCAATCTAATCAAATTCTAACTATATATGTATATATTAGTTTTATAATTAACCTGGGTCAACACTTTCACTGTCTACGTTATCGTCAAACTCATATTCGTCTGTATCTTCATCATCGGTTAGAAACTCATCTTCTATCTCCTCCTCTGCCTCATCGACAAGTTCATCCGACTCACTGATAATAAGGTCGACGTGTAATTGGAAATCTCCATCCTTCAATTGTATTGAATTGTGCATTTCTATCTGCTCCTCTTGAAAGGATTGCTTAAGCATTATAGGCTAGTTAAAATCTATTGTCGATCTCGCTTTAACTTTGCACGTTGCCAACCAATCCAGCTTATCTCGTTTCAAACTTGGAAATAGGAAGTGGTAAACTGGAACAGCTTGGACAACAAGTACAAATGGCTCATAGCGATTGAATCTACGCTTATAATTGACATCAACAAGATTATACTGAGGATGAACCTTTGTGCCTGTGGGTGTTGGATCAAACCACTCACAATTGAACATGAGTTTGCTCTTGTAAGGCAAGCCAGTATAGTCAAGTCTAACAACTTCTACGAGACGACCATAGTAATCATACTGATCATCCCCGTAGTTTGTTCCTTTTATGCAAATGTAAGTGCTCGAAGTTGATCTATTTGATCCGTATATAAATGTGTGAAATCTATATCCATTAATCTTTCAACCATGATATGTAGTCATACATTGTGATGGACCTATTGCTAGACTCTTAATGTACATGTCAGTGACATTGTTCAAGGGATCTTGTGCCTATAACGACGAAAAGTAATAAACATATTATTTACTAAGATATTGATTTAATGGTATATATATGTCACAGTTGTATATAATTATTTTAGAACAACTCACATATCTCTCAAACCAATCGACAAAATCACTTTCTGAATTTTTGTTTAGTCCATCGTCTGTAATCTTTGGTTGCGACTGTTTTATAACCTCCGTGAAGACACTGCGTATGAATAAAATTAAACATTGTCTTAATTTATTATATGAATAATGTTTTGTTAAAAAACTACAAAGATGAAATTCCGGACCTGATAAATTCTTGCACTTCTTCACAATTCAGTAAAATATAATTTCTCACCGCATCGAACTCTTCTTTATTGAAGAATCTTTTCCCTGATGCTATAGACGTTTTACCATATTTCTTAAATACTGCGGGAGCATCGTCATCATCATCTTCACCATTTTTTCATCATCATTACGAGGCAAATTTGTCCTCTTTGTTAAGACGTGATCTTCAAAATAGTACGAAGTGAAAGTTGATACCTCTTCGATGAGATATGCATTTATAATTGCGCTCTCAACGCTCGCCTTGTTCTTCACATTGTCCTTCAGTTTGCGAAGAAATCTCTCTAATGGATACATCCACCTATATTTCACTAGACTTGCAATTCTCGCCTCCTATGCTAAGTGAACTGGAAAATGTTCCATGGAGTCGAAAAACTAGGCGGAAAGATCTTTCAAGATGACACAAAATTAGAGGAATATCACGCTCCAAACGACTCATATCATCAATCCCAACCACTCTGTAGCTGAGGCTCTTGAAAAACAAACTCAGCTATGTGAGGTCCTTCCGCACGGGATGGGGAAGCAGTTCTCGAAAGGCAATTGGTATCAATCTTTGCATGAACACATGACATTCATGACTCTTCATTCTAAAAAATCTCAATCCCTTCATCTCAACTCAACGCCCAAGATTTGATGCATATCCATCTGGAAATTGAAGAGATTTTACAACTCAAACAAGACAACTTTTGATTACTTATTCAGTGTGCAACGAGATTTAGGATACTTTCCTGCTGTGTTTTGTTGTAGGCCGGGACGAAAATAATATTCGTTCAGTTCATACATGGATTTGGAAGTGTCTTTTGTCTTCCCCTTGACATTCATAACCGTGTTGAAAATATTCTCAAACACATTCTTCTAGATGAGCATAACGTTTAGATTATGCCGAATCAAATTCGTGCTCCAGTATGGCAAATCCCAAAATATGCTTCTTTTCCTCCAACCACTTGATTTTGCTATGTGTCTATTGACGACTTTTGCATCTAGATCGGTAACTTTCAAAAGTCCCAAACTATTTATTTCTGCCAAAATCTCTGTTCCTGACCGTACACTTGGCGGTGGAGTCTCCACCTTTCTTTTTTTTCGAAAATTCCTTCTATATTCTCGAAAAGGATGACCACAATCAAGAAGTTTTCGATGATTATCAAACCAAGATTGTTTCCTGCTGCAATTGAGAGTAAATGCATCTGAATGTTCCATGCAATATGGACATGCCATTCTGCCAGCTGTGCTCCAACCAGACAACATGGAGTAGGCGGGAAAATCACTAATTGTTTACACGAGGGCTGCCCGCAATTGAAAATTCTATTTTTTTAGAGGTATCATATGAGGGTGCACCGACCGTCCACAACTGATTCAACTCAGCGATTAGAGGTTGCAAAACACATCCAACTTATCCTTCGGGTTTTTGGGGCCTGGAATAAGAACACTCAAGAACATGTATTGCACCTTCATACATATCCATGAAGGCAAGTTGTATGGTGTGACTATCAACAGCCACGAGGAATATATCCCGAAATAACTAAAAGGTTAAAAACCATCCGTGCAAAGGCCTAATCTTACATTTTGACTTTCGGCGTCGAACTCCGGATGGGTTTGATTGAAATATTTCTAAGCCTCTGAATCTAACGGGTGACGCATCACACCTTTATCAACAACGTGTTCAGCATGCCACCTCATGTCCTTTGCAGTTGCTGCAGATACGTATAACATTTGCAGACGAGCAACTAATGGAAAATAATACATCTTCTTATACGGAATGCTGCTTTTCTATCGTTTTGCTCTGCTGAGCGGGTTTGAACCAAGGATGGTTGCAAAACTTCTAACAAGTCAAATTAGTATCGTCTCTCCAATAGATCATACAATTGTTGATGCAACAATCGATCTTCTTGACCGGTAGGCCCATGCCCCTTAATTACTTCTTGCTCTTGTAGAAGTTATTTGGTATATGATCATCTTTTGCCACAACTACTTTGATTAAATCCAGTACTTGATCATAGCACTTCCGGGTCATGTGATTTTCTGCCTTCAGGTTCATAACACGGGCCTAGAGATAACTGAGAATGTTTCTCACATTTGGGATACAAAGGTTGATTTGCATCACTCAACATATCGTAGAACTTCTGGGCCTCAGGATTGGGCGGTTCTTCAACATTAGGTCTGAATATAAAGTTCGGACCGGCCACACCATGAACCATATTGATGTAAGTATTTGATGATTCTTCAGGGGCGGCGTAAGATGATACTCCAACGTGAACCTCAGGGTCGACACGATGCGTGCAATCAAGATTTGTTTCACCATGGAATGTCCAAATGTATTACTCTGGTACGAATCCATTTTTAACGAGATGAAACTTGATCTCGTTTACATCGTGGTAACTAAAGTTCCTACATTCAGTATGACTACAAGGACACTTCAGTTTTTCCCTGTCCTTCATTTCTCCATAGGTCAGTGCAAATTGTATGAAGCTCTCAACTCCTCCCACGAACGTGTTCGACAGATAACCGTCTACCCTCCGTTTGTACATCCAACTACGATCAGAACTCATCCTATCATATCCTAATTGTGATTAATAATATTGACGATCAAATGGTAGAGAATCAAGCTCTATGAGGGTACCTATAAGAAATGGTTGAATTTTTGGTAAGGGCCCTATCCCATTCAAGAATGTGATTTTCATTAATAAAATTATCTTACTATGCATTTTGAGAACCTGTAAATCTCGGCCACACCTTCCCTAAGTTCTCTAAGTACACATATATTGTAGTGCATCCGAGAACGAAGGAGAGATAGAAACCGAAATTTAAAAGTCCACAGAATACATACGATGTAAGATAATCACATTACAATCACATTCTCAAACCGTCCAAATCAGTGGACAATTAAGAATTTAGTATCAAACTCTCTATTTGATACTAAATCCCAAACGGATCTAAGGTACGTAATTTATAAAGGAACAATTCAAACTTTAGTATCAAACTCTCTATTTGATACTAAATCCCAAATGGGTCTAAGGTAAGTGTTTCAAGATTTATACTTATTGATTCTAAATCACGCTCTTAAAATTCATGATGTGATATTTTAACACTCGTCAACTCTTAAAATTCGTGATGTTTCTCGATAGCACGTCTTTTCAAGCATACTTAGGTTATTGTTATGATTTACCACCGTAAAGATTTGCGTGTTTTTTTTCTTCCCCGGGTATGCAGGAAGACCCCTAAATAGAAAATATAATTTGTATGTGTCGGGTAAAAGTAAAAGTGTCTTTGTCAATACATGTGTGGCCAATGGCTATGCTCCACGTGTTTCAAATTAGTTTCATTTTAATTTTACGAAGAGTTTAATATGGGGTGTTGTGCAAAAAACACAACATATTTTGTTGTGCTAATATACGCTGCGAGTTTTAGAATCTGTAAATTAAAGTAAAGGACACATCTGTAAATTCAACTTCACGTGTAACTTGCACCAGTCAAATCATATATATTTATCACATATCATATATGTTAATCACAAATCATATAACATAAAATATAACTTACACAAAATATTTACTTTCCGATCACCACGACATTTGAGAACCCCTACCACGCACTTTTTAAAACCACCATCATATTTTGAAAAAAATTTAAAATTCGTTAATGGAGGGACGAAACCTCCTGGTCGGCGTCGTACACCACGTCATCCGACGTCAACCCCAACCAATCACAACATGTATATCAAAACATAAATATTGATTAAACACAACTTGCCGATCACCACGACATTTCAAAACCACCAACACAAATATTCTAAAACTTTTCAAATATGAAATATTTATAATTCAATCGTAAACTAACCTAATTTTCAAAAAATCCCAAATTAAACTCTAATTATACTATAATACCTAAACTAAATCCTAATAATAAAATAGCCCCTAAATTAAACTCTAATTATACAAAAAACATCTAAATTAAAACTTAATTATACAAAACCTCGAAATTGAACCCTAATTATACAAAAATAACTAAATTATACCCTAATTATACTATAATACCTAAACTAAACCCTAATTATAAAACCCCCTAATTATACCTTAATTATATATTAATACTAAATTATACACCAACTATATAATTATTTCATATAATTATCAAAAATTATAAATTTTAATTCACAAAACAATTCAAATAAATTACAAAAAAAAGAGAGAGACAAAAGATGGACCTTGGGCGGCGGCGGGGCGGCGGCTGGCTGCGAAGGGCGTTGGGGCTGGGGCAGCGTCGGTCTGAACGGCGACGGCGGGCTACGATCGGTGACGCGGCTTGGGCTGGGGTGGCAACGACGGGCTGGGGTTGCAACGGCGGGCGACAGGGGGCTTGGTTTATTTTTTTTCTCTCTCCGTCTTTTGTTTCTATTTTTTGATATGGGGATCTGATTTTAAAACAATCCTGACGGGTTGGGACCCGTCAGCATTCTCTTTTTATTTTTTTTAATAATTCTGACGGGTAGGGACCTATCAACATTCTTTTTTTATTTCTATTTTTTAATTATGCTAACGGGCGTTGCTGGCGGGGAGTTGACAGGCTGCTCGCTGACGGCCTTTGCCCGTCAGCATATGCGGAAGGTTTTTTAGCCCGTCAGCATACGATAGTTTTTTTGTAGTGATATTCTCTGTTGAAAATATAAATATAACAGATAAATTGAGATATGGAAATTTCAAAATTACGACGAATAAAATGGGACAAAGGAAGTAGTTCGGTTATCGACACAGTATATGATCATTGGTTGAGGTCTTAGGGCAGTTGCTGGAGGGTTTGTTTTGTTTGTCTCCAAGAAATCTCTCTCCCCCTCATCTAATTATTAACCGATTGTACAACATTGGAGCAGGTGTTTTACTGTGAAAAACTAAAGAAATAACAAACTTATATTGAAACTAAAGCTACTATTGTGATCGGTTTATCCGCCTTGCGTTTGATTTGGAAACAACCTCTTAGTATAGTTCTTCGTATGATCATATTGACCATCCAAAATAGGATAAAGTCGTACCATCCAAAATAGGATAAAGTCGTACTTATATACATTCTTACCGTATATATATGCAAGAATCTAACCATATATGGTACTTACCTTGCGATAATAAAAGCTAAAGATTAAGAATTATACCACCAATAGGAATAAAGGTTTGAATAACTTTTAGTATCACGTACTTTCAAAACTCACAAGCTAAGACAGGGCCCATTTTCTCATACCTTATGTTGTCTTCATTTAGAATTAAATCGTTCTTTATTTGACTGGCTATATAAAGAATAATAAAATAAAACAAAAATAAAAATAAAAATTATAAAAAATGCAGGTGGAAAAGCAAAGGAATGATTTCTTAAAGAAAAGACTCTTCCAACTTACCCTTATGTGACAAGCCACTTAGCATAACTAGCCCTATAAATACATGGACTAGCACCATGAATCCTCAAGCTATCTTACTTATAATTTTTATCCAAAAAAAAAAAACACTAAAAACAAGAGCTTGTTTTTAGATAGCCGGTTAGCTACTATGGGCAGTGACTCAGCATCAGTACCATCGCTACCAATAATTGACCGAGAAATCACACGTCACGATTTCCCTAGGGATTTCGTGTTTGGATGCGCTACTTCTGCTTACCAGGTTCGTCTTTCTTATATGTTACAATTATGAAAAGAACAAATAAAGCACATATATTAATGTCATGATCACGTGTTTTTGCTTTTCGATTGTTTTAGGTCGAAGGAGCTTATGCAAAAGGTGGTAGAGCCTACAGCATTTGGGATGTTTACAGCAATGGTTATCCTGGTCTCTCTCTCTCTCTCTCTCTCTCTCTCTCTCTCTCCCCCTATATATATACACAACACACACACAACATGTATGTACGTATATGTATATTAATTAATGCACGTATTTGCTACTTGTTTATATCACAGGAAATATTCTTGATGGATCCAATGGAAATGTGGCTGTGGATATGTACAACAGATATAAGGTACTCTACTTAATGCATGCATGAAAGTCTGTGAGGAACCACGTACTCCTTTTAATTAATTGCTTCTCTAATTTTGTTTTCTCCTTAATAATAATAAATAATAAATAATAAAAAATGTTTTGCAGGATGACATCAAGTTGATGAAGAACATGGGGTTTGATGCTTACAGATTCTCCATTTCATGGTCAAGAATATTGCCTGGTACGTATAATTTCACTTTGACACAAAAGAAAATATGAACATACTAATATTTGTTTGTTGTTTTAATTTTGTTATTATTAATTAGGTGGAAAACTTTCTCTTGGCGTCAATCAAGAAGGAGTCGACTACTATAACGATCTTATCAACACCATCATTGATAATGGTAAAATAATTGGACTCGAACAATATTTAACTACTCCATGATCTGTATGGATATAAATTAACTAGATAATGTGTATGTATGATTTAAATGGACGCAGGCATGAAACCCTACGTGACTCTATTTCACTGGGACCTTCCCTACTTATTGGAAAAAGAGTATGGTGGTTTCTTAAGCCATAAGATAATGTAAGCAACTCCAACATTCGCTTAATATCGATTAATTATTCAATCGTATATTACAATATCTAATTATGTTACGTACTAACAGCGACGATTTTCGTGACTTTGCGGAACTATGCTTCTGGGAATTCGGGGACCGCGTGAAACACTGGATCACAATCAACGAGGCCTGGACATACTGTGCTCATGGCTATGCTAGCCGCTATTTCCCACCCGGTCATGGTTATTTTGGTCCCGAACCACAACCTAAGTCGGCTAAGCTCACGCCGCCTCCTGGACATGAACAACAGGCTACAATACTCGACATGCTCGAGCAAAATGCTGAAAACCTTGAGCGTATAGCACAGAACGACGAGAAGCTTACTACGGACGAGGGACAGAATTTCATCCCGTACAGAGGGGTTAGAGTGGAAAAACAAACCAGTTTTGTTCATAATGACAAAACTGTTGTTCTTAGGAAACTGGTAAGCCCACCCAAGCTCAAAGATCCTGAGAAGGCTAAAGAAGCCTATACTGCCGCAAGAAATATTCTTCTTTCCCATGCAGCTGCTGTTCAATCCTACAGACACAGGTTTCAGGTAGTATACTCCAATTATGATTACACCATTGATGTAATTTGTTTGTAATTTCAAAGTTAATTGATTTGTGTTTGCTGAAAAATGGACTTGAAAACTTCAGAAACTTCAAAAGGGCAAGATAGGAATGACAAATAATATCCATTGGTTTGAGCCGTTTCATGATACAGACGAAGATAGGAGAGCCGCCAGAAGAGCCTTTGATTTCATGATAGGATGGTAAGCCCAATTTCAAATCCATTATATATATATATATTTTTTTATCTTTTTTGATTTGTTTAAAAATAAATTTTGCTACTTAAACTATAATTTCAGGTTTATGGAGCCTGTATTAACTGGCCAGTACCCGCAGAATATGATCGATTTTGTCCCTCGTGAATATCTTAAGCTATTTACGACGAAAGAATCAGAATTGCTCAGAGGATCCGTTGACTTTCTGGGAGTCAACTATTATACAACCTGGTATGCGACCCATGATCCCAATCCTGACGCCGACGAAGGCTACAACAAAGATCAGAAGGTTAAATTTAAGTGTAAGACAACCCTATAAACTCGAACCTAATTATTCTAACTTTTTTTCCTTTTTTTTGGATTATATTGAGTTTTCCTAAATTGATGATGTGTTTTTTCTCCTTTTTCCTCTCATAGTTGTGAAAAATGGTGTGCCCATCGGTGAATCGGTAAGATATTCCACTTGCTTCCTTTAAAAAAAAAAAAAAAAAAAAAGCTAGCAACTTTCAAGCGTTCGTAGAAATTATTGATTTTTTCTGTGTAATATGATTGATTTGGTCGATAATTATTGATTATTATTTTAATATTCTCTTTTGATATTTAGACTGGTTCATCGTGGCTGTACATAGTCCCTTGGGGATTTCACAAGCTCCTCAAATTCATAAACGACACATTCAACACCACAAACAATCTCCCCCCTATATACATTACTGAAAATGGTAACCTTTTCAACCCTAATTATCGCTAGGTAATCTATTTGAGTTTCAATTGCAATTCAATGGCTTTAATTATGATGCCACTTATCGTTGTGTCTTAGGGTGTGACCAGCAGAATGATCCCAAGCAAACTCCTTATCAAGCTTGTAAAGACCATCAAAGGGTGAAATATTTCCAAGACCATCTTTCATTTCTCCTGAAAACAATCAAGTAAGTTTCCGATCAAGAAAATAAAACATCTAATTAACATAAACCCAAAATTGATTAAATGTTTTTGGATATATAACTCCTTGCCAATTAAACTATGAACGTATTTTGGATATTTCATTTGCATTGCAAACTCTATAACTACATGATGTTACCGTATTGTCTAATAACAATTAAATAAAACAACAACAACTTAACTTCATAACTACAATAACCCTTGGTACTTGTTTTTATTTTTGATTTTTTTTTTCTTCCAAATATCACGCTTTGTTGTGAGGTATTTCTCAAGACGACACCTAAGAGTAAAATTCGTAATATTTAGAGAAAATGTCTTAAAGGATTGGATAAAACTTCATAGGTAGCTTCTGTAATTATATCTTATAATCCGTGTAAGAAAGATTTAATTAACTAATTGATTTCTTTCTGCTTATATATATGGCAATCACAGTGAGGAGAAAATGAAGATTGAGGCCTACTTTGCATGGTCGTTTTGTGACAATTTCGAATGGTATGATGGATACAGATCTAGATTCGGCATCTTATACATAGACTTCAAGAATGATCTCAAACGACACCGCAAAGATTCAGCTATGTGGTTCACAAGGTTCTTACTCAAGAAAAACGAGCCGCGATATGTGGAGGAGAATACCGAGAAGAAGCTCTAGAGATGTTCAATTTGTGTGCTCATGAAATAAATATTAAGTGTGTGTTTGATTTATGTAATGTGTGTGTGTTTGGTTTGAAGATGATACTGTTGGAGCTCTTATATATAGCATATTGTGTGTGGAATAAGGAGTTCCAAGGGCATGCCCAACAGTATAGCATATTGTGTGTCGAATATAAGTGTATACACTTATTAATTATATTATATATGTTTTAAGCTTGTATTGTTATGGAATAAAAACTTCTGCATAATACATATTACGTGGAAGACTATTGTATTTTTGTTTCCTTTCGGTTTCTTTGTGATGAGATTAAAAAGGTTGGCCAATCAATTCGAGTTTGAACTTAATCTCGCAGACGCTGAATCCATTTCTATTCTTTCTCTTTCGTCCCTTATTAAGTCTTAAGGATTTTGGGTATTTGAGAAGTTATTTTTGCTAACTTTGATCTAATAATCTAAATATAAAAAATTCGTTATTTTCAGAAACAAGATTCATATTCTTAATGTACGTTGCGAGTAGATGAACGTGGTATATTCACTTTCACAAATCCATGTGGGGATAAGTGAGTAATCAATGTACAAAGTTGGACATTTAAGAAGTGAATTTGGAAGTTGAAGAGGTAGTGGGATTCCCATTTGATATATGGAAAGTCCCACATAGGAAGGAGTCCCATTTCTAGATAGTTTTATTAAATGAAGTGAAATTGACATTGATTACAAGTTCAGTAGGGATGGGAGTCCCCACATGCGCGCCACCACCCGCCCGGCCGGCCGGCTCGGAGGCTCGCGTTATTTCGCGGCACGTGGTCTTGGACCTTTTCCAATACCTTCCAGTCTTTCTTGTGGAGAAAGATTAGGAGCCTGACTTGCATCACCAATCTCAATTCCTGCGATTTACTTCCTTATTTGGATTATCTCTTAACTATAAATAACACCCCCTTTGTAGTGAATTAAATAATCTTAAAGTCATTAGCATCAAAGCATCACATAATTTCCCTATCCACCTCAAGTATCATATAGTTTGCAATTAGGGTTTTGCTCAATTGTCAGCCCAGTTCTCATTCGCCAGGTTGACTGGATCGTCTGCTCCGTCCAACTCCGTTCGTTGTTGTATTTTGGGAGATTCATTGCTATAAAACCGTGAGCACTAAGTACGGGGCAACAAGAATTTTAAGGAAAGAGTTCGCTCTCCTCAACATCTTTCTTATTTCTGTTTGTTCTTTGTTGTTTTCTATTTTCTATTAGTTTAATTATTCCTTGCTGTTATCCCAGTTTTACTGTTGTATCCCCTATATCTTAAGATTCTCTTTCAGTAACTTGAACTAATGGATACCACATCTGCACTGAATAATACGACGCTGCCTGCATCGACCAACCCGACTGCACCTCGTATGACGAGTTCCACCGTACCTGCTCAGACGAAAGCCTCCACGCCGCCAACTGGTTCTTTTTCAGTTTTTTTTGGACCTTTCACTGGCGCACCCAACTTGTCTATGTCACATACCTTTGGATCCGGATCAAGTTCTATTCCTTTTGGCTCTGCGATAACTACCTCTGTTGCTGCTCATGCTGAACGTCCTGGAAGTCTAATGGCAATAACTTTAAAACTTGGGAACAAAAGATGACTTTTTATTTAACGACTTTAAATTTATCTCGGTACTTGGTCGAGGATGCACCTGTTGTGAGTGTTAACGATACGAGTTTCAATCATAGAGTCGCCCTTGTTGCATGGACATAAGGGGACTATCTCTGTAGGCATTATATCCTGAATGGATTAGACAATGCGTTGTATGGGGTGTATATTTCGATCAAAAGTACTTCTAAGGAACTCTGGTTGTCCTTGGAAAATAAGTACAAGATCGATGACGCCGACACTCAAAAGTTTATTATCGGGCGGTTCTTAGAGTTTGTCATTGTTGACTCTAAAAATGTGATGAGCTAACTCTAAGAGTTTCAAATGATATTGCAAAGCATACAAGCTGAAGGTATGCAAGTGTGTGAAAACTTCAAGTGGCTTTTATTGTTGAAAAGCTACAACCGAGTTGGAGAGGTTTCAAGAACTATCGGAAGCATAAGCATAAGCAAATGACTTTTGAGAATTTGATTGTCAAATTGCGCGTTGAGGAAGGTAATCGACAATCCACTGCGAAGTATGGAAAGACATCGTTGATGGAGGCAAAGGCTCACTTGGCTGGGGCTGATTCTGGAAAGAAACGAAAGCACCAAGGCCAAGGCCAAGGTAAAACGAATCAGAAGAAAGCCAAGAGATTTAAAGGCAACTGTCATAAATGTGGCAAGCCTGGTCATATGAAGAAGCATTGTCGAAATCCGCGTAAAGAGAATCAGAATGCTGCTAACGTCGTTACTGAAGGTATGTCTGAGTGACTCAAATTTTTGTGCACCTCGTTTTTAATAATTAATTTAAAAGCACGTCAGTTTGCTTGCAAGTGTACGAGGTAACTGTAGGGTGATGAGTTTGACTCGAGTCGTATCTCTCGAGGAAACACCTGTTCGGTTTTATCAATGTTTTTCTTAATTACGAATAACATACATATACATTTGGGGGTTTGAAAAGATTAATTCGATCATTATAAACTAAGACGATAATTAAACTAATTAAACTAATTACTTCAATCTAGATTATCAATTACGAACTAAGCAGTAAACTAAAGCTGATTAAACTAATTATTCTAAATTATCAACTAAGAGCAATAACTAAATTATCGATTAACGCTACGAAGATTAAAAGCTAATTAACGTATCTAAAGCATGAATTTAGGAAATTATCGCTAAGCAATTGAATCATACGAATCCAAGAACCATTAACTAAGCATGAACTAAATCGCATAAATAAACTAATTAACCAATATCCAATATCCAAGCATAAGAATAAATAAACTAATTAAAACTAGAATTAACTAAGAATTTATCTAAACAATTAACTAGAAAATTATCTAAGAGTTCAGAAAACTTATTGAAACTAAGGAAAGCAATGAAAAGCTCCAGCTATTCCGGAGTTTGACGCTGATCTTGGGCGAAGATGGATTCTAGAGCGCGAAATCGGTGTTTCGGACGCGTAGAACTTCGATCCTTGATCCCCGTCTCCAAATCTTGTTATATGACGTCGATTTATTGTTGTTGAATGCTAAAATACCCTAGGATAGATGTATCTCCCGTGGCACTCTCTGTGTTTTTCTTTAAATCCGAAAAAATGAGATTTTAAATAGATATTAGAAGTCTTGGCGCACAGGAAACCCTAATTTCTGAATTCTGGGCCGTCGCGTCGACGGTGCGTCGACCTTGCGTTGACTGACGCGTGCTGGCGCTCGGCGGGACTCGGCAGGCTTGGTCGGCAGGTGCACGCGTCGGCTGGGCAGGAGCGTCGACGGAGTGCATCGACATCGACGCTTCATCAGCTAGCGTCGACGTTGCGTTGACCTTGGTGCGTCGACATCGACGCCTCAGAACGTAGCGTCGGCATTGCGTCGACTGAGCGTTGACTGACGCGGTCATGACTCGCTGACACGGCTCGCGTCGACGGTCACATCAGTCGACGGGACTGAGCGTCGGTCTCCGTTTCTCGATCGTTTGCTACTCGTTTCACCGGAAAGCTTGTCCTTCTATTCTCTAACATCGAACTTCGTCTTTTAAGTGCTAAACTCTTCCGGTTACTTAGCTGTAAGGTAAAAAAACAACGAAACATCACCTAATTGCATCAATTAAGATCAAAATGCGGTAAAATAAGCTGGAATTATAAAATTACGGAATTACGCCCAAATCATCGAACTTATACCAAAAACAAATATAAAAACGAACTAAAAAGCTAATAAAAATAAGGGCAAATCTACTCTAATCAACTACCCCACGCTTTATTGGTTTGTTCGTCCTCAAACAAACGATGATTTCGAAGTATAACTAGAATGAAAATAAGTTCAAGCAAAGAGTCGTGCTATGCTACATACGTAATTTTGAAAATATAGGTACAAGTCATGCAACATCAAACACTTGACCATTATTACATTGTCGCTTCAAAATAAAATTATGCTTCCTCACGAAGGATATTATATATATGTACGCTCAAAAGCACTCATGTATTTTCTGCATGGGACATGTATACACTCAAATCATACAATCACAGGCACAGTAAATAAGCACAGAAAATCAATCTCTTTTCAATCGCAAATTAAGTGTGCTATCAAAACTAAGAATTAGAAAAGGTCTTCGCGGGTTGTAACGCAAGGCTCTTTGGATGGGTACGGTATATATAAGTCGTGTGGCTAATCGCCCACTCAACCTAATCTAATCGAGAAGCAAATTACTTCACCTCGTTCAAAAATAAAAACCTCACTTAACACTCATAACGTAGCCTTAAAATATAGGCTATTTCTCAACTCAAAAACTCGTAAACCGACTTTCAGCTCGAACCACTTAGCACAATTGAAGCTCAAAATATGCTTCTTTCAACACAACTCTTGCCCTTTACGTTAGGCTTCATAAGAAAATTAAAAATTAAATACGAGCCTTTATAAGCGCGTAGGCAATTACTAACACAAGACCCACCATCTTTCTTATCCCTTTTTTTATTTTTCCCCCGTTTATTCTTTTTATGGGGTTTTTTTCTTTTTTTTTAGATGGTAGTCCTTATTTACAAATTAATAAATTCCTAATAAAAATTCCCAAGACTCAAATAACCAATAAAATATGAACTCCTACCCCACGCTTTTTAATGGGTTATAGGGTCGTCTCAGAAACACTCATGGCTAAAGGCATAGATATTTGGCTATGATTGGCTCATTCGCAATATATAGTGGCTAAAAATATATGGATATGGCCGGAATAGGGTTTTATATGTGCCTTAACTTCATGTTCAAAGTCGACTACACACAGCGGTTTTCAAAGAGATATCAAAACTGAAACTTGTTCACGTACATGCAATGATGATAAACACTCAGGCTACTCACTGGCTTTTTGCATGAAAATTTTTGAATTGACGCCGTTTTTAAGGTTTCGCGAAATTGATTGCGTCCAAGTACCATTTTACAATATATATAATAAATAAATCTTGAAAAATTATGCACTTATGCACGCTCAAAGACGAAAACAAATAGTCATACTTAGTCAACTTCGACAGGCATGCCATACAAACACAATTAAGCGTAGAAATAGCAATTAATCACGTTTAAGCATATAATTATTACAGGCCAAGTATCAAATAAAATTACACAATTAATCAATACAAATCACACTCGACCACCCCCCTCTCTAAAAATCCGGGCAATCTCCGGATTGCCGAAAATACATCATAAAATCAAAAAGAGGAAGGAAAAAGAAAACATCCCTGAAATAATAGTAGTCGAGCCGCTAGTCGTGATTTGTGTAATTGGCCACTTCTTCAACGTACGTGATAAGAATTGCCCTAAAAAAAAAATAAAACACACAAAAATAAAGAAAATAATAATATTTTTGGATTTTAAATTTTCCCTTTTTTTATAACGAGTTTAGAACTCGCGGGACTCATCATCCTCGTTGTGGTTCTCATCGACACCCATGCTCGGTGTGGGGTATGCCGCCTCAAATCGCTCCTCGAGCTTCGAAATGCGAGCTCGTATCTTCTTCAAGCTCCGACGGTTTTGGCCGTGGTTTGCATCAATCTTCTCGTCGATAATTTGGAGCTTATCAAACATCTTCACTTGAAATGCTCGGTTCTCCTCGAAAAATTGCCCCCAATAGGGATTCGTGCCCGAAGTAGAACGGCGGGCTTGCTCCATGTCCTCGTCGCCATCATCGTCTTCGTCGTGTAGTCGAGACGAAAATCCTCCTCTAGTCGACGACCTCACTCGGGGTGCCGGTGCACGCGCGAGTGGTAGTGAAGAGGTCCCAAGCGGGCTAAGTCCGCTTCCGGCCGGATCGAACCCGAAGTGACGAGCGAGGCCGGTAATGTATGGCGCGAAGGAGAGAAGTGGCGACTTGCTTCCCGGAGTACCCTTGGTGACATTGTAAAGTCCTAGCAAAATAAGCGGGTACAACCGGACTTGACGACCATCAACGAGGCATTGAAGAACATAAAGCTCGGCTTTAGTCGCGTAAGTGGCCTCATTCTTGCATAGAATGATGTGCGCGAGAATCTTGTAGGCGACACAGAGGGCGTCGTCTCGAATCCTCGAGCAAGGAAATCTCTTACAATCCCCCGTGTTTCCCCCGGTAATCATCCCCTAAAAAGAGGCTAAATCGAAGCCTTGAACTCCAACCGGGTGGTCCCCTACGGTCGGGAAACCGAAAATGTTGCCAAAAATCTCCTCGTCGACAACCACATTATTCCCTCCTAGTCGACAAGAGAATGTCTCGTCGTTCCGAATCGCCAAAGTCGAGAAAAACTCGAGCATGAGTTCTCGAAATCCGGGCAAGTGCATTTGGGCAAAGTACCCACACCCGAGGCCATCTACATAACGTGAAAGGTCGGTGTGGTGTTCCGACCCATTCGAGGCCTCATCCGCAATACCTTGGACGTTCAAAGTCCGGTGCGTAGCAAATCCCCATTTCCGAATATTCTTGAACATGTCCCCTTCCTTTTTGTCGAGAATCGGGAAAGGTGCTCCATATTTCCCCGAAATATCCTTGCGTTTTCCCGCTCGAGACATAATTAATCAATACGAAGTGAACGGGATTGAAAAACCTTGAAAAATAAGACTTTTTGTTCTTTGGGAAATTTTGTCGAACACTTGGCGTGCGTGTCCAACCAACAAAATTTTTGCACAATTCTTGCACCAACAACTTCCCAACACAATCAAACGATGATTTAAATAGTTCCAAGAAGTTTCAAGCGAAGTACCTCAATGAGTTGTAGCCCGAATTTCGTCCGTTTTCCGGAAAGTTGCTCAAATTTGTTTCAACCCTTTTAGCCCGGAATGTGCCTCAAACCTTGTAGTCCGTTGCTGAGAGGTTGCTCAATCACCAATTATGTAGGAAGAACTCTGGGCTTTTGGCTTGTAATGTTCGAAAATCTGGAAATTCTTGAGAAACAAATTATTGCAAGAGAGAAAGGAAAGTATGAAATTTGAAAAAGAAGAAAAGTGAGAGAAGGGAGAGGGAGAAGCTGTTTTTAAGGGGATTTCTGGGTTTCCCGCGGGTCAGGACTCCCATGGGTCGGGTCGTGGGCCAAAAATCCAGTTTTCAAACATTTCTGGGCCGGTCCGCGGGTCGCGTCGACGCCGCATCAGTCGACGCGACAGAACATGAATTTCCAGGCATCTTGCTCGACGCTGAGTCAGTCGACGCGACAGAAGACAAATTCTCGGCGTCTAGCATCGACGCCGCGTCGACTGACGCGAGCATTCTCGGCGTCGACACGCGCGGAATCCTGGGCGTATCCTTCTTCGCTCGTTCGATCAATTCTCCCCGTCCGAGTTCTCCATCTGTTCTTAAACAAATAAAAATCAAAAATAAAAAATTAAATAAAATAGAATTAAGGTACAAAAGGATACAAATGCTCGGGTTGCCTCCCGAGAAGCGCAAATTTTAACGTCGCTTGCTCGACGCTATCTTGCTCGTTTATCTTTCAACGTACGGTGGATCTCCAAACTCCACCATCTTGCGATTGCTATGTTTACCTCGTCCGTCATGATAAGGCTTCAATCTATGCTTGTAAGCTTGAAAGGATGATTTGCCAATCTCATCGTACAACGTGGCTACGCCGTACTCATCAACTTCTTTAATCGAGAATGGTCCGCTCCATGAAGCTCCAAAATCGGCTGGGTCGTACTTACGTTCGTTATTATAAAAGATTAATTCTCCAACCTCAAATTGGAAGTTCTTGACTTCACTTGTTCGAACCTTTCTTGATTTATTTAACTCCTTCGCCCAATCGCCTAAACACTCCTCGCCCGTGTTCTTTTTGAAAGTGAAATTCTTGCTATGGTCGAGGAAATCGTGCCTTGAACGAATTATTGGTGGTTTCGACTCCACCTTTTGCTCGAATTTGTGTGAAAACTCCTCATCAAAATTGCTTCCAAATTCTGCTACGATGTCGCATATGTCAATTCCCAACAACTCGATCAGTTCTTCTCCACTTAAATGTATATGATCATAGGAATCGTGATCTTTACACGAATTGACTTGCTCGTCCCTTCTCTTGATAGAAACTCCGGCGTCGTAACCGTCGCCTAACTTACTCAAAGTCGCGATTTCTCGTAATTCATTCACGCACGATGCAATGGGGTCATCGAACGAATCTTCTTCTTGCATAATAAGAGAGTGAGTGTTGTGAATATCTTTCAGAGAAAAGGTCACTGTTTCGCCCAAAACGGTCATCGTCATTCTCCCTTTATGAACATCAATAAGAGTATGGGAAGTTGCCATGAATGGTCGCCCTAATAAAATGGTGTGCTCGTTGTCCTCAGTCGGAACTTCACCAATGTCCATAACTACAAAATCAACCGGAATTACGAGCTCTCCAACTTGCACTAAAACATCTTTGACTATCCCTAACGGTCGTCGAGTCGAGCAATTAGCCAACTGTAGGCGCATGGTTGTCGGCTTGAGGGGTCCAAGATCAAAATCTTGATAAAGCGAATACGACATTAGATTAATGCCCGCTCCAAGATCCAACATACCTACTGCCTTCTTCCCATTAGTTAGTGAAATCGTTATGCAAAAACTGTCAGGATCGCGTTCCTTAGGCGGTAATGGTTTCTTGAAAATTGCGCTAATTTCATTCGGTAACGGAACGTATTGAGTTGTCGCCAAACGTCTCTCTCTCGAGGTAAGCTCCTTAAAAAACTTGACGTAGGCGGGCATCGTCTTGATTACTTCTAAAACTGGCAGGTTTATATTCACATTCTTCAAGAGATTATACAACTCCATAAACTTTTTGTTCTCCTTTGCTGGACGTAATCGGCTTGGAAAAGGAACAGCATCCTTATACTGCATCATTGTTTGCTTCGGTTGTGGTGGTTCATCTTTGCCAGTGTCGCTCGGAATTTTCCCTTGAATAGAACCAGGAACATATCTATTGGCGGATTTATGTAGCTTGTCCACTGGTTTAGGAACAAGCTCCTCATCTTGGTTCTCTATGCCATTGTCGATCTTCTTCCCACTGCGAAGGACGTGAATTGCCGACGCTTGCTCCGGCTGGCTTGGTAGCTTGTCTTTCTCCTTATTTGATCTAGCAATATCATTTGATATTTGTCCCATAGTTCTCTCCATTCTATCCATGTTTTTAGCTAGATCATGCACAATACCGGAAAGTTGGTCTATTCCGTTAACCTTCTTTGAAAGTTCGTCTATCTTCGCATTTACTTTTGTAAGCCCTTCTCTATTACTGATCGTCTCGGCTACTTGATTTTGCTGCCAAACCAGCAGCTGATCATTTGGTTGAGTTGCACTCGACGCCTGCCCTTGTGTATGAAAATTATTTTGTGCCGGTGGCACTGGTGCTTGAGCATAATGCGGTGGGAGAAATTGCGGATCAGGCGGCATATGATTTGGATTGCCCGGACCCCACTTGAAAAGAGGATTGTCACGCTGTGGCATGTACTTCTTTTGATTTGAATAATTCTGGATCGCGTTTACCTCTTCTTGCTGCTCACTGTTGTTAGGACATGTGTCTGCTAAATGCTGAGGGATCTACACTGGTTGCAATTCGCAGCCATTTTCTGTGCAGCGGCCTTGGTAACTCGCTCGGCTTTCCAAGCAGCTAATTTCTCGTCGAAAATCTCCTCACATTTCGCTTTAACTAACTTGCCATCATCTAAATTAGGGTCGGGGATGGAAACTTCGTTAACTCTCATCTTACGAGGCCGAGAATTGGTTTGTCTAGACTTTTCGCTTTGCTTCTCCAACACTTGTCTTGCCTCGTGTGCTGTCAAATCTCCAAAATCTCCTCCCGCTGCTATCTCTACCTCTCGTTTCCCATGATCCAATAAACCATCAAAAAAGAACTGGTTAGTCATCTCCGGAGAATAGTTGTGGTGGGGGCAAGCTTGCAAAAGTGTTTTGTAGCGCTCCCACGTTTCGTGAAATAGCTCTCTTTCTAACTGCTCGAAAGTAGAAATTTGCCTTCGAAGATGCCCCGTCGTTTGGGCTGAATAATATTGGTTTAGAAATTTCTCGCTAATCATATCCCAGTCAGTTAACGAACCAGGCTCTAAGGACAGTAGCCATGACTTTGCCTTGTCCTTTAAGCTGTATGGAAAACAAATCATCTGGACTTCTTCTTGATGAAGGCCATGAACTACGAATCGGCCAACTTCATCAACGAAATAATTTAAAAATGCCAAAGGGTCTTCATGCGCATTCCCATGAAAGGTTGGGAGTAGGTTGAGTTGATGCGGTTTGATCTCGACTGCTCTTGCGGTAGGTCCAAGAACAATGGCGGACCTAAAGGGTACAACCTTTGGACGTGCCAAGTCGCGCTGTCTAAGTGCTCGATCTCCCCTTGGTTCTCGGACTTGGTCATATGCTCTTTCGTAGTGGTCGTTATGCGCGTAACGGTGCTCGCGCTCGTATCTCCTTCCGAAATTGTTTTGCTCGTAACCATGATCTTGATTTTCCAACCACTCGTTCACGTGCCTTTGATTGTTAACATAGGCGTTTTGCTGCAAAACATCCTCATTCCTAAATGCCACGTTCTCGACGTTGTGCTGACACATGACATTGTCGTTCATCTCTTCGTTTTGCCTCAAATTCTCCATGTTGAGCGGGTGATTGATTATGTTGTGCTGCTGGTTAACTCCTTCGTTTCTCCTTTCGTCGCGTCTAGTAGAGTGTGACTTGTTTGGTTCACTACCATACCCAGCTCGAATGTGGCATGGTGGTGATCTCGGTGGTGAATCGCCGTTTCGAACTGAATGTGCTCCTAACATGATGCTGGGAACTTGATCGCAAACAAAATCGGTTGCTGTCGAGGAATTGTCCTCGGGAATAAGAACGGGTCTTGGTCTTGGCGGATTTGAGCGGTGAATGTTGTCGATGAAGTGCACAAGGTTGCGTTGAAGTGATCGCCTTCCTTGCATAAACTCAACAACACGTCAACGTACCAAATGGCAAAAACCAAGTAAAAGCAAATTAAATAATAAATTAAACAGAAAATAAAATGAAAAACATCTTTAATTCCTACTCGTTGCTTCCCTGGCAACGGCGCCAAATTTTTGACTCAAACTTTTGTGCACCCCGTTTTTAATAATTAATTTAAAAGCACGTCAGTTTACTCGCAAGTGTACGAGGTAACTGTAGGGTGATGAGTTTGAATCGAGTCGTATCTCTCGAGGAAACAACTGTTCGGTTTTATCAATGTTTTTCTTAATTACGAATAAGATACATATACATTTGGGGCTTTGAAAAGATTAATTCGATCATTATAAACTAAGACGATAATTAAACTAATTACTTCAATCTAGATTATCAATTACGAACTAAGCAGTAAACTAAAGCTGATTAAACTAATTATTCTAAATTATAAACTAAGAGCAATAACTAAATTATCGATTAACGCTACGAAGATTAAAAGCTAATTAACGTATCTAAAGCATGAATTTAAGAAATTATCGCTAAGCAATTGAATCATACGAATCCAAGAACCATTAACTAAGCATGAACTAAATCGCATAAATAAACTAATTAACCAATATCCAATATCCAAGCATAAGAATAAATGAACTAATTAAAACTAGAATTAACTAAGAATTTATCTAAACAATTAACTAGAAAATTATCTAAGAGTTTAGAAAACTTATTGAAACTAAGGAAAGCAATGAAAAGCTCAAGCTATTTCGGAGTTTGACGCTGATCTTGGGCGAAGATGGATACTAGAGCGCGAAATCGGTGTTTCGGACGCGTAGAACTTCGATCCTTGATCCCCGTCTCCAAATCTTGTTATATGACGTGGATTTATTGTTGTTGAATGCTAAAATACCCTAGGATAGATGTATCTCCCGTGGCACTCTCTGTGTTTTTCTTTAAATCCGAAAAAATGAGGTTTTAAATAGATATTAGGAGTCTTGGCGCACAAGAAACCCTAATTTCCGAATTCTGGGCCGTCGCGTTGACGGTGCATCGACCTAGCGTCGACTGAAGCGTGCTGGCGCTCGGCGGGACTCGGCAGACTTGGTCGGCAGGTGCGCGCGTCGGCTGGGCAGGAGCGTCGACGGAGTGCGTCGACATCGACGCTTCAGCAGCTAGCGTCGACGTTGCGTCGACCTTGGTGCGTCGACATCGACGCCTCAGAACGTAGTGTCGGCAGTGCGTCGACTGAGCGTCGACTGACGCGGTCATGACTCGCTGACACGGCTCGCGTCGACGGTCGTGTCAGTCGGACGCGACTGAGCGTCGGTCTCCGTTTCTCGATCGTTTGCTACTCGTTTCACCGGAAAGCTTGTCCTTCTATTCTCGAACATCGAACTTCGTCCTTTACGTGCTAAACTCTTCCAGTTACTTAGCTGTAAGGTAAAAAAATAACGAAACATCACCTAATTGCATCAATTAAGATCAAAATGCGGTAAAATAAGCTGGAATTATAAAATTACGGAATTACGCCTAAATCATCCAAATTATACCAAAAACAAATATAAAAACTAACTAAAAAGCTAATAAAAATAAGGACAAATCTACTCTAATCACTGAGTTAGATCTTTGTGCGGTGGTGATGGAAGCTAACCTCGTAGATAATCCAGGAGAGTGGTTTATTAATACTGGAGCTACTTGTCATGTATGCTCTGATTGAGATATGAGTTACGATTCTACCCATGTTACTGAAAGAAACCTCCACATGGGTAACTCGTATACTACTGAAGTTGTTGGATTTGGAAAGGTGCTTTTGAAGATGACGTTCAGTATAGAGCTGACTTTGAATGAGGTGCTGCATGTTCCAGATATTAGGAAAAATCTTGTCTCTGGGTCCCTGCTTGTTCAGCATGGGTTTAAACTAGTATTTGAGTCTAGTTAGTTTGTGCTAACTAAGAGTGGAAAGTTCCTTGCTGAAGGTCACCTTGAGTAGGGTCTGTTTAAATTGAATGTAATGGCCAAATGCCCAGTTATTAATAATAAGTTATTGCTTCTTCATATATTATTTGAGTCATGTGATTTGTGGCATGTTAGACTTGGACACGTTAACATGAACTCTATAAAGAAATTGGTAAATATAAATTTGCTAGATAATATGAAATTTGACTCAAAACACAACTGTGAGATTTGTGTCGAAGCAAAAATGGCAAGAACATCTTTCCATTCGGTGGAAAGAAGTTCTGCTCCTCTAGAGTTAATTCACACTGATATTTGTGATATGAAACTTTTTCAAAGCAGAGGAGGTAAAAAGTACTTTATTACATTCATTGATGACTACACAAGATATTGCCACGTTTATTTATTAATAGGCAAAGATGAAGCAATTGATGCGCTTAAAACTTTTAAAAGTGAAGTTGAAAATCAATTGAACACTCGAATTAAGGCAATTTATAGTGATCGAGGTGGAGAGTATATTTTGCCGTTCCAATTATTCAGCTCAATTGAATGGCATTGCTGAACACAAGAATCGAACCCTGAAAGAAATGATGAATGTCTTGCTAATCAGTTAAGGGTTACCTCCTAACATGTTGGGGGAGGCGTTTCTTACCGCTAACCATATTTTAAATAGGTAACCTTACACGAAAATAGAGAATACTCCATATGAGTTATGGAAAGGTAAAGCTCGTGCTTACAATTATCTCAAAGTGTGGGGGTGCTTGACAAAGGTAAGAGTACCAGAACCAAAGCAAGTGAAGATAGGACCAAAAACCGTTGATTGTATCTTCATTGGATATGCACACAATAGCACTGCATATAGATCTCTAGTACACAAGTATGTGATACTTGATGTGATTGAAGAAACAATCATTGAGTCAAGGAATGCAGTGTTCTTAAGCACATATATCATTGTAAAGAAAATAGCGAGAACTCTAATAAGAGAACTCGTGGTGTTGAAGATGATGACGCACCACTTGCAGTTCAAGACGAGTCACAAGATGATGATGATGATGAACCGAGGCGAAGTAAGAGGACTAGAATTATGAAGTCATTTGGTCCGGATTTCATGATCTATATGTTAGACGATGAACCTCGTTCTATTCGAGAATCTTTGTCTAGTCCTGATGCTCCTATGTGGAAGGAAGCCATCAATGCTGAAATGGATTATATCATGTAGAATCATACATGGGAATTGACTGATCTTCCTCATGGTAATAAAACTCTAGGATGCAAGTGGTTCCTAAGGAGGAAGTATAAAGAGGATGGCTCAACTGATAAGTATAAAGCTAGGCTGGTGGCTAAAGGCTTTAAACAAAGAGAAGGATACTACTTCTTTGATACTTACTCACTAGTAACGAGAATCACTTCTATTAGAGTGATTTTGGCAATTATCGCGCTGCACAATCTTGAAATCCACCAAATGGATGTGAAAATAATATTTTTGAATGGTGAGTTAGACGAAAAGATTTACATGGAACAACCGGAAGGTCTTGTTGTTCCTGGTTAAGAGAATAAGGTGTGTAAACTTGTTAAATCGTTGTATGTATTTAAACAAGCACCAAAGCAATGGCATCTCAAGTTTGACACTGTGATGATGACCAATGGCTTTCGTATTAACGGATGCGATAAATGTGTATATGTAAAGAACACACTAAACTCATTTTTCATTATTTATCTTTACATTGATGACATGTTAATTTTGAGTAACTCTCGTGATGTGATCACAAGTATAAAGAATATGTTAAAAGTCAATTATGATATGAAGGATATGGGGTTAGCCGATGTGATTCTTGGGATCAAGATCATAAGTAACTCAAACAAGATAGTTCTTTTTCAGTCTCACTATGTATAAAATATACTAAAGAAGTTTAATGCATTTGATAGTGAAACGGTTAATATTTCATTCGATGATAACCTTCGTATAGTGAAAAACATGGGTGATCAAGTGACTCAAATGGAGTGTGCTAGGGTCATTGAAAGTCTCATGTACCCTTCTAATTATACAAGACCGGATCTATCTTATTCAGTGAACAAACTAAGTAGGTTCACGAGTAATCCAAAAAGTGATCACTGGAAAGGGTTAACTAGAGTATTACGATACTTGAAAATTCTCCTAGAGTTACCGGCTGCACTAGACGAGATATCCAGAAGTTCTAGAGGGGTACTGTGATGCCAACTGGATATCGATTTTAAGGATTCGCACTCCACAAGTGTGTATGTCTTTACCATCGGTGGGGGTGCTGTGTCTTAGAGGTCCACTATGCAAACGTGCATAGCCAATTCCACCATGGAATCAGAGTTCATAGCTATTGATAAAGCTGGTGAAGAGGCTGAGTGGCTTCGAAACTTTCTCGAAGATATTCCATGTTGGAGAAAGCCAGTATCACCGATTACGATACACTGCAATAATCAAGTTGCTATCGCAAGGGCTTATAGTGAAATGTATAACGGTAAATCGCGACATATCCATTGGAGGCATAATACCATCAGAGAGTTGATCTCAATAGGTATAATTTCCATTGACTATGTGAAGTCAAAGGAAAATTTAGCGGATCCGTTTACTAAGAGTATAAATCGAAATTAATTCTATACATTGCTAGAGGGAATGGCAGTAAAATCCACAACATAGAATGGTCTTTAGTGGATACTCAACCATGATGGCTGGATATCCCAAGAACTTGGTTCAAAGGGATAACCAAACTTTAGACTGTTCTGTTTTGAACACTTGGTGCCTAGCCGTGAGCTAACCATCCCTAGACAGCATATCCAAGTGATATACCTGATGAAAGTGGTATGTGTAAGTCCTAAACTTTTAATGACGATCTACACCTATTAAGTTGGAGTATATCAGGATACTTCTGATAGACAAGGTCACCTATTTAAGTGCAGAGGAGTTTCCTCCTCGATCGGAGCGCTTAAGAACCCCAAGAGTGTTTCAAGGCCAAAATGGACATAACTTAAGAACTTGAGAAGTGGTTTAAATATTGTTATGTAAGTATCATTGTCTCGGTATGCTTGTAAGCAGAACAGTTCAACAACACTGTCAACCAGGCCGCGGGTTTATCCGATGGTACTTCACTATGGAGGGTTCAAAGCCCATAGCTACCCGACCATATGTAATAATATTTTATGTAGAAACTGAGAAACCGAGTCAAATGCATCATACATTGATTTGTACTCATGTGGAGGATTATTGGGGATTTCTGTATTTGGGTAGTTATTTTTGGTAACTTTGACCCAATATTCCAAATATGGAAAGTCTGTTATTTCCATAAACAAGCTGCACATTCTTAATCTACGTTGCGAATAGATGAACGTGGTATATTCATTTAACAAATCCATGTTGGGATAAGTGAGTAATCAATGTTCAAAGTTGGACATTTAAGAAGTGAATTTGGAAGTTGAAGAGGTAGTGGGATTTCCATTTGAGATATGAAAAGTCCCAAATAGGAAGGAGTCCCATTTATAGATAGCTTTATTAAATGAAGTGAGATGAATTAGTTATAAGTTGAGTAGGGATGGGAGTCTCCACACACGCGCCACCACCAGCCCATCTGCCCGGCCGACCGGCCGACTCAGCTTGGATTGGGCTCGGGCTCATAGCTCATGGCTCGTGGCTCAAGGCTGATAGCTCGCGACTTTCGTGCCACGTGGTTTGTGGTTTGTGGTTCCAGAACCATCCAGTCTTTCTAGTGGAAAAAGAGTAGGAGTCTGACTTGTACATGAATCCTAATTCATGTGATTTAGTTCCCTGTTTAAGGATTATCTCTCAACTATAAATACCACCCCCTTTGCAGTGTAAATTAAATCATCCGCATCAAAGCATTTCATTATTTCCCTACCTGTTTCACGCATTATATAGTTTGTAATTAAAGTTTTGCTCAGTTGTCTACCCAGTTCTCGTTCGCTAGGTTAACTTAATCATTTGCTCCATTCAGCTCCGTTCGACATTGCATTTTAGGAGATTCATTGCTATAAAACAGTGAGCATTGAGTATGGGGCAACAAGAATCTTAAGGAAAGAGTTCGCTCGCCTCGACATCTTTCTTATTTCTATTTATGCTTTGTTGTTTTCTCTTTTCTGCTAGTTTAATTATTTCCCCGCTGTTATCCCAGTTTTACTGTTGTATCCCCTGTATCAAGAATGTGTTAGCAACTTCTTGAACTATCTTCTTTAACGCAAGCAACCTGCAAATTAAAATCTAAGTCGGATAGCCTTGACGTATATCTTTCTATGCTTAAATCAATATCCGTATAAAGTAATAGTGTGAGAGTTCTTGTATGAAAGATATGCGTAATGAGAATTTAATTAGAACTGAGGTCTAAGACCTCTATATATAGATAAGAGATGGTAAGAGACTTGTCCCCCAAACTCAGGGTTACTTCCATAATAAACCAACGTCTCAAAATTATAATTCTGACCTTTTTGTTATGTTACTATAAAAACATGAACCTCTCCATATCATCAACCCGACTGGGTCACTGACCATTACCATATATAAGTCCGATGGGGACCAATGACCATTACCACAACCATCTCAACCCGCCGGGGCCCACCATTACCACAACCAATTAGTTTGCCGAGACCCATTTACCATGTTTATCTAATCGTAGTCGTATAAAAGCCTACCTCCCTTTAATCGACCTGATTTAAAATTATAGCTAATATACTTTGAGCTTATGGGAGCTCAACAAATCTTTTAAGGAGTCGCTCCCTTATTTTACAAACATGATTCTCCTATAAAACGACTTGCATATCGACCTGAATATTAGATGTTGTATCAGTTAGTCCCCCCATATTCTTCCTGATTGAGGTAGAAAATCATATCGAATATAAACCCAAGTTTCCAAGACCATTTTCACATGAGATTGATTTTTGGGAAGAAACGCTGCCGCCAAAAGCATCCCAAATGTTGCTTATCAAATGCAACTTACCGTTGTGTTGGGACAGTATTACCTCCCTGCTTCTTAAACATAAAATATCTCCAGTGGGTTCAAAAATGAAAGACACATATTTACCCTACCCATTTAAACTCCTTTAACCTTTTACCTTCCCTGCATTTTCAACCTCAATCACTACAATTCACAACGCTCGCAATTAATAACTTCTCAAGCTCTTAACATAATACATCATCCCTAGCTTGTCAACAAATCAGCTCGGTGCTATCCCAAATCTGCATATCTTGGGTAAGTTCTCATATTTTTGTTTATTTCTGTCAAATTTTCTTACCCGACTTTTTATGCGTAATTTTGATTATGGATTTGTTTTATCCCCTTCTCCTTCCATGTAAAAACCTTTAGCATCTTTTTGGTTAAAATTCACAGGTCTAGTGCCTAGAATCGTTTAGAACCATCAGTTGGGATTGTAAGTGTTTAATCTACAAGTAGGGATTGACAACCCCAACTCGTAGATTAAGTGTTCGATAAAATATCAATTGATCTTAGAGACGATGTTAGAACCCTAGATCCCCATTTTATTAATCTTTTCAAAGTTTTTAATTTCATTGCTCATCGTTTAAATTATCGTCTTAGATATTAAAACTTTCAAACTGAAAATTAACCGTGTGTTTACAATAGCGTTTTCGTTATCTTCTCGTTCGTGAAATCAAACAACAAAATTACTTCCGATTAGTCTTCCTCAAGAGATTCAACTTGAGTCAAATTTTCACTTAAAATCGCTCTGTTCTCTTGCGGATGAACTTTTTATTTTAATAAAAAGTAAGTGTTAAAATGTTCGATCCATCGGCCGACGAGGTATAGATATCGTCATCATTTCTGGATAGACGATTAAGTGATTCCTCTGTATGATCCAAGTACCAGTATATTCAACCCATCGGTGCACAAAAAGTGGTATCTTTTTGAGGTTCAAACTAGTTTCAAACTGAACAAAGGGTATTATTAGAAGACAAATTTTTTTGATGATGATGAGGAGGAACGGAAGGAGCAGGTGATGGGCTCGGAAAGCTTGCGGCGATTGTGATGAGATTATACAATAACTGGTGGCTGGAGGTTGAAATCTGAAGGTTGAGTTTTTTTTATAACTGATTGAATTTTGTTGTTGAAATCTGAAGGTTGACGACATAAAAGAAAAAAATAGAACCACAATTTGACAGCTCAGCCTAGGAGATACCACATTACGTCACATGTACCCCGGAACGCTCTCCATTTGACACCTCAGCATCAAAAGTTAACACATTTAACAACAGTGGTGGATATATATATATATATATATATATATATATATATATATATATATGTCCGTAGCCAATCCTGGCTTAAACTGACCATCAGGTCAGGAAAATGGGGCATCCGCCTTTAGCCAATCCTGGCATAAACTGAAATCAGGTCAGGAAAATGGGGGATTCGCCCTTAGCCAATCCTGGCTTAAACTGACAATCAGGTCAGGAAGATGGGGCATCCGCCCCTTAGCCAA
>BMAC01000480.1:295102-307854 GCA_014905375.1 Phtheirospermum japonicum
GCCTGCGCCCAGCGATCGGCGCCAGGCAGCACCAACAGTTATGCCAACTCCCGCGCCAGGCTGTGCCAACCCCCACGCCACGCCCAACGCCCATACATGCACCCAAGCGCGCCCAACCTCGAGCCACCTCGAGCCAAATCGTGCCAAGAACCTAACCTAGTGGTTAGGAAGATCATTTCAGTCAAACTTGGTCAAACCTGGGAAATCCAAGCCTTAAAGGCCAATTTGACCCATTTAACCCCAATTAAACTAGTTTAAATTGAACAAAACTCTCATTTTTATAAAGGATCCACTCTCTTACCAACTCTTAGATGGGTTTGGGATTTATTTTTCACTCTAGTTCTTAGATATAATTTCAAGTTTTCCATTGGGTTTGTAAGCTCAAGAAGAATTCAAGTCATCACTTGGAGTTTATTTTGAATTGCAATTTAATTCAAGTTTGTTATTCCTTTTCTTAATTCAAGTAAGCTTTCTTTAATTTTCTTTCTTGTTTTTCAATTTCATGTTTATTTTTCAATTTATGCACTTTGTCTTAGCTCTTAGATTTATTGTTAAATTTTGTGATTTAGCTATGGAATATAGGTGAGTGACACACCAAGATCATAGATCGAGTCCTTGATTGTTTTTATTTTGAGTTTTTCATATGCTTTGTTTTGGTTTTTATTTTCATTCATGGTTTTACGTTGAATCTTAGATCTACTCTTTGTTTTTAGTTATTTCTTGTAAAGTTTTTAACTTTCACGTCAACTTTTATTGCTCTTTCTATTGGTGCTTTCAATTTTTTTTAATTTCCATTATTTCAAATTTTATGATCATGCATGCATAGTTGTACCTTAGGTTTATTTGGTTATACCTTGTTTCTTTGCTTTTATTTCTTGTTTTGCTTATTTCTTGCAATTTCAATAAGGCACACACTCGAGGCATCCAAAATACTTGCATTTACGTTCATAGTTAGTCATAGACTTAGTTTATTTTCGTTAATTTTCCATTTATTTTAGTTTTCCCTTTAATTTCTCAAGCTAGAAATTCATTGATCCCTATGAACAATCTAATTCTGATAATACCAAGCCACATGAACCTTACCTATACTATACTTCCAAAAACTATACTCTTTAAAATGGCGCCATTGCCGGAGATCGAACTCGGGTCACCCGCATGACAGGCGGGAATACTCACCACTGTACTACAATGACACATTGATCTCTATAATCAATCGAATTCCGATATTACTAAACCATGAACCCTTTATATTATCAACATAACTAAAAACCTACACTTCAAAATGGCGTTGTTGCGACTCGGCTTGGTTAAGGTTTTTGATTTTCTTGTAGTTTCTTTGTGTTTCTAGCTTTCTTTTGTATTTGACATTTTTATGGAGTGTATGCAACGTTCTTATGGCAATGGAGGTTACATTTCCAACAGGGGAGGGCATGGTGCAAACCTTGTTGGGAATGGAATGATGTATAATGGTTTTGGCAACATGGGAGGGCATGGTGCAAACCATGTTGTCAATGGTGGTATTGGCAATGGTCAACCCAACATGGGAGGGCATGGTGTAAACCATGTTGGGTATAATGGCTTCACGGATATGAATGGTCTGTATGGAGGATATGGTGCTCCCAATCACTTTCCGAATATGCCCACTCCAAATTCTGGTCTATATGGTGGTTATGATGCTCCCAATCAATTCATGAATATGTCTAATGGAGGCTTTGTTAGTCCGAATGGGAACATTGGTGGCCAATATCCGAATCCCGACCCGTATGGAAGTCTTCATACTTACAATTTCAATCATGCCCCGATTAGTGCCAACAATAGTTCTCAAAATCCTAATCCGTATGAGTTTTTTGGAGGCGTGAGCTCCAATGACCAAAATGGCCCCCCCATCCTCATTATGAAAGATGTTAACAATCCTTTTTTGAGAACGTTTATTCCGTCTTGTGTATCCCTTCCTCCCAAGCCAAAGTCCTCTCGATCGATGTATTCTAGTGCTAATGAAGTGAGTGAAGCTCCTTCCTCTTGTGCGTTTGAGTTGGAAAATCAACTAGCGGCTTTGGAGGCTCAAATTGCTAAGTTGTCTAGCCCAAGCCCGGAACCCCCGTGTGCATCATGCGGAATGTTTGGTCATGATACCACGTCTTGTCCCTCACATCCCTCGTTCAAAATGCCAATGCCTCATTCGGAGGAAGTGTATGGGGGTCATGGGAATAAAGCGGGAGCTGATTATGCAAGATCATCTTTTGCTCCACCGTCGAATCATAACCCTCTTTCTCATCCTAGAAACCGCATGCAACACGATTTTAGTTATGACTATACAAATGCGGGTGTTACTCCTCACATGGACCCGTCTCGTCCGCCTATTCCGGTAATTGCTCCTACTCCACCTCCCTATCCGAATCTCTTGGTCATTATGCAATCTTTTCCCGTGACGTCGACGTAATTCGATACTAGGTTCAATGCTCTTGAGACTATGCCCATTGGGTTAAATACTAACATGGGGCAACTAGCAAGCGATGTCAATGTGCCAAATCAAGCTAATGAATAAGAGAATTTGCTGAGCCAACCTTCGCATCCTCTTGCGGTCACGGTCCTTGGAAGTGGTGGGGTGGTTTATAATAAGGTTGTCCTGCCATTCGAGGAGGAGGTGGTGTCTATTCCTAATGTTCTCACTCCTCCCAATTCTACTCCCGTGGGTCCCACATTGGCAAAGGGCCTTCCCGACGGCCTACACAAATCATCGAATTCCTATAAGCCACCAACTTCTAAGGCCCCTATTCTTTATACATCACGCATATCTTTTGAGGATTTCTTACATATGGATGTGATCTGAGAATTGGTCGAACAAGTTTATATGTAGGAAATGAGCATTGAGGATGAGTTTGACTCGGGAGCTTGTGTTGAGGTTATGGTGAAAGGAATGAGACCTTTGTTTGTAACGACGATTTTATTGTGCTTCAATGTGCCAAAGGTTTGTGTGAGAAAGATCTTTTATGTGTCGTTGAGGGAAATGATGAAATTTTAGAAGGGGAGGTGGAGACTGTTGATGATAGGAGTGAGAAGCTTTAAGATTATCTTTAGGTGGAGATTGTTGATGATAGGAGTGAAAAGATTAAAGATTATCTTGAGGGGATCGTCGAATTGCTCGAGTTAGTCCCCAATGAGGTCGAGAGGAGCCACAAGCCCGAGCTTATGCCTCCCCCATCTCACCTCAAGTATGCCTATTTGGAGGAAAAGGAGAGCAAACCGATTATTGTCATTGCCAATTCAATCGAGAAGAGGAGAGGTCGATTGAAGTGCATAAAGTTCATAAGGGTTCTATTGGTTGGAGACCCGGAGTTATTAAGGGAATTAGTTCTTTGACTTTCATGCATACGATCACTTTTGAGGAAGATGTCAAACATTCTAAAGAATTCCAAGGGCGTTTGAATCCAAATTTTAAGGAGATAGTGGAAGACGAGAAATTGAAATTGTTGTAGGAAGACTTAATGCTCGAAATTGCTGGTGGTTAGTGGGTGAGTCCCGTTCTCTTAGTACCAAAGAAGAGCGGTATATCCATTGTCGAGGACGAAAAAGGAAAGTTGTTGGCCACGAGGGCTACAACAGGATAGAGGATGTTGATCGATTTTAAGGAGTTAAATACGGCCACCAAGAAAGGTCAGTTTCCTTCCCCGTTTATCGATCAAATGACGGACAAGCTAGCTGGACATTATTCCTTTTGTTTTTTAGATGAGTCATCGGGTCACTTCAAAACCACAATTCCACCCGAAGATCTACCCAAGACGACTTTTACTTGCCCATTTAGAACACTAGCCGGCCATCATTCCTTTTGGTTTTTAGATGAGATGTCGGGACGCTATAAAATCACCATTCCACCCGAAGATCGAGCCAAGATGACCTTTGGAACGTTTGCTTTTTTCCAAGTGCCATTTGGACTATGCAATGCCCCAGAAATGTTTCGAAGATTGTCCCCTCCCGACAAGGAGGTTGTTGCATTGGTGGATCCTCCCGTCTCGACTTCACCATGACCAAGAAGGGAGTTCGTCAAGCTAATGACGTAAAACAAGCGCTTCTTTGGAGGTAACCCATGTTCTTTTTGTTTATTTCTTTTTATTTTTACATTTCTTTCTTTCCTTGCGTACTTATTATATAAAAATCTAAAAACATTCAGAAAATTGAATAATTGAAAATTTTTGTGTTGTCTTTTGGTTCTTTTTAATACTTGGTTTTGTTTTGTTTTGAGTTTTGTGCATATGTTCTCGTGTTTTTGATTTTGTGTGATTTTCTATTATAGAGTTTGGTTTTTTCCGACTCCAACTTGGCTGATTTGATAATTTGGTAGCGTTCATGGAATCGGGAGAAACAAGCCATTCTTGGTTTTCGCTTGGATTGCTTGGATGTTTAAGTGGACCCCACCAAGCTCGACCCAAACTCGCTCAGTTAAGGAAGCTTCTATCTCACCCTCTTTTTACTTCAATAAAATGTAATAAGGGCATTGCATGGTCTAAGTGTGGGGTGGGTAGGTGGTTAGGGTCCGGATTCTCCAAAGCATTATTTGTCTTTCTTAACTCGAGCCTTGGAAAAGACACGCATTCTTGGCGAAGTGACGCTTTCTAATTGCGAATTTATATGGTTGAGTTTTTTTTTGTGTCTTGTGTGTGTTTATTACATTGTTGGGCTATCACCAAATGCTTAGAAGTTTGGATAGTTTACTTGTCAGGTTTTTACATGTTTATGCCTTCTTGTGTAAGGAGTTGAGTTTTTGTGCTTCGTCCAAAACCCGCCTATATATATATAATCATCATTCACTTGTGAAAAGAATGCAAAGCTCTAACAACTCTTTTGGTTTTGTTTCCAAAACCCGGTGCAAACTAGTGAGTAGCCTTGTGTGAATTATTTGTTTTGCTTGCATTTTTATGGAAACTGCATTGAGGTGGCTATGTTTTGCTCGTACATGATCGAATTTGGAAATGACCTTGAGGTACGTATATACCACCCTTATTCCAGCCATATCCAAATATATAAGCTACTTAATAATACCAAATGAGCCACCTTGAGCCTATGCCAGTTTCTTGTTAGTCGAGCTCTATTTTAACTCTTATATCTTCATATATTGTGAGGTGAGATTGTACGTTGTTAGTTGACTAGGAATGTGTGAGAAAAACTAATTGAGGGTTTTGGGTTTTGAGTTTCTTATACACACACACAAAAAAAAGAGAATTAAAACTCCAACACAAATCATGAAAAGTGATAAAGCGTGCATTCAAGTGAAAAACCTAACTAAAAGGCTAAGTTTAGAAAAACGAAGCAAATTCAAAAAGCTTCTAAGTGTTGTGAAATAAAAGTTGGGAAAGTGTGTAAGTGTACGAAAGGGTTTCGAATGAAAGTTTGGTAAATTGGGAAGGTTAAAGCGATCATAAGCTTCGGGTTCTAGAAGTTAGGGTTTTGTGTGTTATTGATCACGTTTGATCGTGTGTTAGCCACTATATCCAAATATTCCATACCTTACCAAATAGCTAACATTACAACCCAAACAAAGACCTCTTTTGATTCTTATTTGGTCATGTACAATGGGTGATTTTGAGTTTCTAAATTATGATGCATGCATTATCCGACTTGAGCGTATACACACCCCATATAAAATAAACATTTAAGTGAATTGAGCGAACACCCTCAAAATTTCATTTGGTAGGAAGTCGTCGATTTGGTTTTCATTTGCGAAAGAGAGTAATACGAGCAATGCTTGGCGATAACGAGTTTATGTTGATACTTTCATTATATTAATTAGGATAAGTACAAGGATTTTTCTTTTTACGTAATGTTCACTGCATGTACATTCTCGATTCTTTTAGTTGTTCGAGGATGAACAAACCGATAAGTTTTGGGTGGTTGTTTTGCATGTAATTATGGTGTTATTCTTGTATTTTTAATTAGATTTTTAAGTTGTTTTTAATAGTCTTGAGTCAAGTTTTGTTAGGTTATTCGTTTGTTTTCTCATTTTGTTGATTTTCGTATTTCTTTTTGATTTTACACTTAATTTAATTAAATGGGTTCAATTAAATTGCGGTTTGGTAAAATTCTTGGGTTTTTATGTTCAAAATTCTCATTTCATAGGTGGCTCAATGATTTGAATTCAAGCCAAGGCATGGAGGCCCAAAACTCAAGCCAAACCGTGCCAAAATCCGTGCCAAGAGCAAGCTCTCAAATGGCCAAACAATCTAGAATGATAGCCAAGGCTTTCCATGGCAAGCCAAAACTCACTCCAGGCCTTAACGCGCGCCAAGGCACACTAACACCAGCATCTGCCATGAGTACTGCCCGCGCCTGTGTGCATCCACCCACCAGCGCCTGCCCGCCCGTGCGCATGCCTTCCAGCGCCCGCATGCATGCCTGCGCTCAACGCCCGGCGTCAGGAAGTGCCAAAAGTCATGCCATTTCCCGCGCCAGGCCGTGCCAACCCCCACGCCACGTCCAACGCCCATACCTGCGCGCCAGCTCGCCCATGCCCGCGCCCAAGCGCGCCCAACCTCGAGCCAAACCGTTCCAATAACCTAGCCAAGTTGCTAGGAAGGCCATTTCGGGTCAAACTTAGTCAAACCTTGGAAATCCAAGCCTTAAAGGCCAATTTGACCCATTTAACCCCAATTATACCTAGTATAAATTGAACACAACTCTCATTTTTGTAAAGGATTCACTCTCCTCCCAACTCTTAGATGGGTTTGGGATTTATTTTCTCTCTCTAGTTCTTAGATTTAATTTCAAGATTTTCCTTGGGTTTGTAAGCTCAAGAAGAATTCAAGTCATCACTTGGAGTTTAATTTGGATTGCAATTTAATTTAATTTTGTTATTCTTTTCCTTAATTCAAGTAAGCTTTCTGTAATTTTCATGCTTGTTCTTCAATTTATGCATTTTGCCTTAACTCTTTAGATTTATTGTTAGATTTTGTGATTTGGTTATGGAATCTAGGTGAGTGACACACCAAGACATAGATCGAGTACTTGATCGTTTTTATTTTGAGTATTTCATATGCTTTATTTTGGTTTTTATTTTCATGCTTGGTTTTATGTTTAATTCTATGTCTACTCTTTGTTTCTAGTTATTTCTCGTAAAGTTTTTAACTTTTACGTCAACTTTTATTGCTCTTTCTATTGGTGCTTTCATTTTTTTGTTAATTTTCATTATTTCAAATTTTATGATCATGCATGCATGGTTGTACCTTAGGTTTATTTGGTTGTACCTTGTTGTTTCTTTGCTTTTTATTGCTTGTTTTTCTTATTTCTTGAAATTTCAATAAGGCACACACTCGAGGCATCCGAAATACTTGAATTTACTTTCATAGTTAGCCATAGACTTAGTTTATTTTCATTAATTTTCCATTTATTTTAGTTTTCCCTTTAATTTCTCAAGCTAGAAACTCATTGATCCCTACGAACAATCGAATTCCGATAATACCAAGCCACACAAAACTTACCTATACTACACCACCAAAAACTATATTCTTCACCTCCCCTTTGTATCTAAATTTGAAGATTGAGGAAATATGGAAATGGTGTTGTTGATTCCCCAGAATTAAAGAAGATAATCACCAGAAGATAGTTAGCTTCGCTGGAAATTGAGGAGAAATGTTGGTGGTTTGGAAAGAAAAAGAAGGAATAAGAAGAGTATAACAGTTAGAGCATTTTTTTTTTGTTAAAAGTGAAAAGTGAGGAAGGAGGAGTCACCCGCGGTCGCCGGGGAGACTAGAATAGAAGAGTCCGTCGACTCTTCTATTAGAAGAAATTTAAAAAAGTAGTGACTTTATTTTCTGTCTACCTGTTAAGGGCGTTAAATAAGAGAGTTGTAGGTTAATTTTGTTTTCTGCGGGTCCGGTCAAAAATCTGAGTTTTAAGTGAGCAAACGGGCTAAAACTTGTTCAGCTTCGACGGTCGGGATAGAGAGGTCGTCGACCACTGTCGTCGATAGACGATGTGTTGACAGTTGGGATAGAGAACTTGTCGACCAAGGGCGTCGATCGACAGAGTGTCGACGATCGGGATAGAGAGCTCGTTGACATGTCGTCAATTGTCATGTTGATCAACGCTGATAGCATGGTGGTGTCGATGACTCGTCGACATTGGCCGTCGATCGACGGTAGTTTTTCCGTGCCTCTTTTTCGCTCAAATGATCAATGTTCTTCAGTCGGAAGTCCAGTCGTGTGAGAATTCTCCCAAATTTTCTAAAAACCAAGGAAAACAAATCAAAACACAACAAATACCCAAATAAAGAAATGTTAGAGAGAAAATATATAGAAATCGCAAAAAGGATACGAAATGCTTGGGTTGCCTCCAAAGAAGTGCTTGTTTAACGTCCTAAGCTCGACGAGCTCATACAAGTTTTGTTATCCGGGATCCAAAAATAATTAACGATCGTGCCATGCCTTAGTATTCTCTAAGAGTAAGAACGGGCGATGATAATCACCAAGGCAGGAACGATAGGCAAGTTTTAGGATTAGAGAACTTAAAGCTCCAACTCACTTTAGAGGTCGGAACCGCGAATAGTCGATCACCAAGAAGAAATCGAATGTTAATTGGAGCGTGGAGTGATGCTCGATCACCGAAATAACTAGACAATTGGTCGAACAAAAGGAACGACCATCAACCAATCAAAACTCCTTCTTTTATATGACATCCCCCTTAACGTTCTAAAGAACACATATGGGAGGGGGATTAAACTCATTCTCGACTCTCTCTTCCACCACCTCCTTCTCAAGTTCGAACAAGGCTTCGGGTGGCACAAGAAGAGGCTCGGCCATCTCAACATCCCCCAAATCTGGCACCACTTCATAATCCTCACAAAGATCGAGTACACTCAAATTTTCATCACCCATCGGAAACTCTTATGGCAACACCCTAACTCTCCTTTCCAAAACTTCATCAAATTGCACAAAGGGGGTGATGCATTCAACCAAATCCCCAATCTCAACCTCCTTACACACCTCTCCTAAACGAGCATTCAAGCTCAAATTACCATCATCCAAGGTGGGCTCCACCATATAAAAAATTGGCAACTCATCAAAAGTAAGGCGTTTCACCTCATCACAGATAATCGATCAAGAATCATTATCAAGTGCGGCATCGGGATGATTGTAGATTTGTTGGTTGTGGTCGAGAGGAGGAGGTGGGGTATATTCTTCATAGATAGAGTATTAAGGGATTGATTCGGGAGGGAATAAGAGTTGTAGCTCGGATAGAAAGAATTAGAGTCGGGTGGATCATATGAGTCGTATCCCTTGTAATAAAAAGGTGAGGAGGAGGGAGCATATGAAGGTTCAAAGCCCGAATTATAAGGATTTTCAAGAGGGGCATAAGATTCGTTAAAGTTCGGGCTATAGAAATTATGTGGTGGGGCGTGAGGGTCAAAACTAGGATCGAAGTGATCGGGCGAAACATATGGATTGTTGTGGTTCAAATCGTATGAATTCGAAGATGGGTCCCATTAAGGTGAGTAGAACGTCCCCATGAACTGATCATACACTTCCTCCTATATTTTCAAGGAATCGGGCTCTAAATTTATCAACCATGTTCTTGCCCGATCCTTTAGCGTGTAAATGAAGAGTCACATCTTCACTTGATCCTTCGTAAGGCCGAGAAGAGGGAAAGTCCGAGTGATGGCATCGTACTCCCGGATGAACTTAAGCGAATCCTCGCTCGGAAGCCCATGGAATACAGGAAGTTGCTCGAAGTAAAATTCATCTAGATCGTACTCCGCATCGTGGGGTTCAACGGAATGGCCGGTCGAGAGGCACGACAAGCGTACGGGTTAGACATTCTCCCCCTTTTCTTTTCTTCTTTTTTCTTTTGAAATGGGTCGTTGAATCTCAAGACTCAAGAGATGTACCTAGCATACACAACACTCAACGCACAAGATTAAACATACCGGCGGAAAATAAAAAAAAAAAGAAAAAAAAGAAAAATCACAAACAAACACTATAAACAAACGAAACAAACAAAAACACAAAGATAAATCACGAAGAGCAAACACAAAAATCACAACCTTTAGTCTTCCCCGACAGTGGTGCCAAATTTTAAATTGAACTTTTTAACACTTTCTTTTTATTAAAATAAAAATTTTGTCCACAAGAGAACGGAGCGATTGTAAGTGAAAAGTTGACTCGATTCGAATCTCTCGAGGAAGAGTAATCGGAAGTAATTTTGGTGTTTGATTTCATGAATGAGAATATGACGGAAATGCTATTCTAAACACACGGTCAATTTTCCGTTTGAAAGTTTTAATATCTACAACGATTTAAACTACGAGAGCAATGAAATTAAAAAATTTGAAAAGATTAATAAAACGGGTGTTTAGGGATCAAGAATCATCTCCACAATCGATTGACATTTTATCGAACACTTGATCTATGAGTTGGGGTTGTCAATCTTTACTTGTTGATTAAACACCGACAATCCCAACTGATGGTTCTAAATGATTCTAGGCACTAGACCCGTGAATTTTAACAAGCAATCATCAACTAGTTTAATAATTCAATCATAGAACACGGGCATCCAAGCAAATATAAAAGGCTTGAAGAAAGGAACTTGAACATTCAGAAAGGAGAAAGCAACAATAATTATTATCAAATAAATTTCCCAATATCAAACATCTATTATTATGAGAAATTGCAATAAAACTACCTAACAACATAAGCGCATCACAATCCAACAGGAAACACGTAATCAAAGAAAATAATGGAAAGTTTCACCATTCAAAAGAGGAATCACTAGTGGAAAAAAATCAATTAGAGTCGCCTCATAAGAGGCGGTTTGTATAAAAAACACCATTTAATAAGTAATAATGGTGCTTTAGTAGAAATAAGCGCCAATTAATTGTATTCAGAATAAAATTATTTTGTTAAAGTGGCACTTTATATATAACAAGTGCCATATAAAATAGTATTAGAGGCACTCTCGTAAATTAGCGACTCAAATATTATTTATCGGAAGGCGCTTATTTTGTATAGGCGCCTAAAATGTTTTAAATGGCGACTTACACTCAAATGCGCCACAAACATCCGAAGGCGCTTTCATTTGTAGAGGTGCCTCGAATCCTTTAAATGGCGACTTATTCTTAATACGCCACAAATATTTTATTTAAGGCGCTCCAATTAATTATTTGGGCAAAATCAAAAAAGTCCGCCCCATCATCCCCAAAATTTCATTGATTGCGCTCAGCTTCGCACCGGCAAGAAAATCTAAGACTTAGGGCAATCCAAAAATCTCAAACTCTCACCAAAAGAAATCGCCCTCGCTCAGTCCTCACCAAGAAAATTGAGACGCATCTTCTCCAAAATATCAGGCTATTAATTTCAGACTTGCATCCGAGCACACTCCAAAAATCTCGCCGTCGCTCGTGACCGAAAATTCTCAGACTTAGGGAGCTCCAAAATTTCAGACCAACGGACACACACCTCCAATTCTCCGGCGCCCCTATTCACTGTGGTAATTACCCCCTTTCATTTTTTAATTAATTTAGGGATATTTATTTTGGTTTTATTGGATCCTATTTTAATTTCTTTAACTTATGCAATTGAGAAGCTAGTTTCCTTTTTAATTGAAGAGTTCCAGTTTCCATGTTATCTACAATTTTTTTGAATTATTTGTAGTGGATTGAATTTCTGAATTTGTTGTTGCAGTGGAAATTTTAGGTTGCCAAAGTATTTTTTTAAGTTTCATTAATCAGAATAAGTGTATCATGTTTGGTTATTGTTTCTTAACTATTGCTTGGGATATATCTTTGTTCTACCTCATGAATTAATCTAAAAGTGTTTCATTCCCCGATAACTTTGTAAAGTGAAAGCAGTTGTTAAGGGGTATTTACCGTATTTTTAAATTTAAAAGACTTCGATTTTTTTGTTGCAGTTTCTAAATATTTTCTTTTAGGTTGCCAAAGATTTTTTTTTTAAGTTTCACTAATTACACACACTATTTTAGGAACACCGTCGTCGATTGTCTGAGGCAGGCAAAGGTCGGAGACCCATCGGCAAAGCCTTTGTGGCCGTTACTTCTTTCGATTCACCCTCTGTCCATTTCTTTTTGGGTAAGATTATATCTTCAAATCCCTTGAAACTAATATCATTAGGGCACTATTGGTTATACTCTGTTTCATATCATATATTTAAAATTGCTTGAATTTAGTTGATGTTATCCCTGAATGTTGGTACTAGCACATGAATTTCTGTATTAATTGGTATTGGTTGTGTATTGTTTTAACAAGTGTGGATGTTCATATGAATTGGTTGGTGTGAGGACTGAATATAATGTTGAATTTTAGTGCAGATTCTGTTTAAACTTACTTTAAAAATTCTATATGGGCGATTTAAATTCTGAAATTAAGAAATAAGATGTTCTGAAAATATGTCGAAAATCGAGGTCTAACGAGTCTAATAGGCCTTTCCAGTTGTTTTGGCCGTTGAGAACGTTCCATCTTTCGGCTATGTTGATTTTATTATCTTTTAGGTCGAGAATCAGGTCCTGGGCATCATTTGTATGGTCTAGGTTGTCTGTCTGTCTCCATCTCCTCATCAAGAAACTCATGAGGTTGCCTTGAACAACATAGAAAGTCAGAAATCTTTTTCTAGGTTTGGGTTTTAAAATATTCTGTGAAATCTTGAATTACARGATAGGTTTATTACTAACATTCAGAGAATGTTATGTGCTTAATGAAGTTCGTTTGGCAATTTGATTTGCTGAATTTTTTAGAATTATATATCCGTGTGAAA
>BMAC01000480.1:311239-362917 GCA_014905375.1 Phtheirospermum japonicum
GGAAGAGCGGCAACTACCGGTTCCTGTTGAGAGTGCAGATATTTTTTTATTGGCACAGGCAGTGGGCGCATTTGTCCAATGGCCTAGAGATTTGGTCTTTTTCAAAGAAGAGGTAATTTATTCTTTCTTGAGGTAATTTATTCTTTCTTGAGTTATGATTTTCTAGTAATCTCAAATCAAGCGCCAAGCCGAGGATTTTGGTCGACTAGGTTTTTTTGGGTCGGCCAGGGGCCGCCTAGAGAATAGGCCGATTAATAGTATACAATTACCTTCTAAGAAAAAGAAGAAGAAATTACCTTGCAGAATCTATACTTCTTCTGTCTGGACAAAAAATGATCCCCCTGAGGACCTTATTTCCATCTGATTCCTGTTCGTTCAAGAAAGTAACATTAAGAGCAAAGAAGGTAACATTATATCAGGGCTATACTAACCAATGCTAGGCAATCAAGGGCAAAAATGTAATGAAATATAAATTATACAGAAATAAAACTAAAGGGGACGTGTATTAAAAAAATCTTATGTTGTTTCATTATATACCCAAATTTTCACATACAGCCTATGCCTCATCTGCACTAAAAAATAGAGTATTTTACTAGGTAAGCATTGAATACTATTAGGCCCTAAAATTATATAGGCTGAAAATATAATACTCAGTTTATAGGTATTTCATACAACTTACCATTTTTGACAGGAGGTCTTCTTTGTAATGATTCTTTGTAAATTGTTATAAAACTCAAATGTCATGCACCTATACAGGTTCACTAATATATGAATTTCTTTGAAATAGGAACCTTTAGCATCATCTCACGACGAAAGAGGTAAGGAAGAAAAGTGGAAGTCTTTCGGTACCCGAAAAAATCTGCGAGAGGATCAGACTGATAGCAAGCATCCTTTGGTCACCAAGGATATTTTGGAGAAGCTTAGTAGTAATGAGTTAATGTTGCATGAAATGTTGGAGTTGTTTGAACCACAATATTGCCAATTATCCATCCCTTTACCCCAAGAGATGTTCAATTACACGAGTGATGATTTTAAGACCATTATTAATCGAGAGGATTTGAGACAATATTTTAATGGTGAATCGCTCAACATCTCCATTATACAAGGTTTTATGTTGTAAGTAATTTAAGATTAATCTTTCTTATCCTTTATATATATATATATATATTATGTTAGCTAGTAAGATATATTGATTGGAACTTTTTTTTTATTCATGTACAGATACTTATCAAGCAAAATGAAAGATATTGGAGTTAGTGATATTGATTCTTGTGTCCGGAGATTTGTTCTCAAATAAGTTTGAATTATGACCGAGCCATTACAAGAGATTATTTGACACGTGCTTTGAAAAATTCTTTCGATAAGAATTTAATTTTGCTGCCACCACAATCAATCGTACGATTCATTATATATGTATATATATATATAATATATATATATATATATAATATATATATATATATATATATATATATATATATATATATATATTATATATATATTATATATATATTTCTTTACATTATATTTTATTTTCTTTAATTTTCCTTATATTATTTTAATTATAGGCACCATTGGATATTGATTGCTATATGCCCACGCACAAGGCAAGTTTACTTGTTCGACCCAGCTTACACGTGGAAAATTAAACTATTGGACGACTTGAAATTGTAAGTTAATTTATCGAGTCATATTATTCGGCATATTTAGCCAATTATCGAGCCTTGAATCTCTTCAAATATGTCACACGCGTGTTTAGGAAAATTGGTTGTTGCCCGTGTGCACTATTCTGCCAACATGTCAATAAAATTTTATTTCCCACTTTGGAATGCAGCCCTTTTAAGGTTGCCGCGATGAATAATGGGGTCCGCAAAGTTGCACTATCATTGGAGAAGGTGAAAGTATGTAAAAATACAAATTTTTTACTTTTTTTATATGTTTATGAATTTGCTAATGTTCTTACTTGGTCAAATCATCGGGGTTTTGATTCTTTGTTGCTATTTTTGTCGGGTTTTTTTCAAGTGTCGCAAGCAACCGGGGCCTACCGAATGTGGTTATTATGTTATGCGATACATGTTCGAGATTATTGAGAAGAATATTCGCAATATTGGAACTGTAAGTTTTGTTTTAAATTTTACTTGTTTTATTATGTTTGAAAGTTTTTTCGATTTTTCAGTTTGTGTTATTTGAGGTGTGATCTCTCTTTTTATAGTTGGAGTCTGGGATTTTAGTAATATGAATCACGATATTCGAAATGCCTGCTCGAACAGGGTTAAAAATTGGAAAACCGTAAGGAAAACTACACTAAATAAAAAACCTAAAAAACTAAAAAAATAAATTTGAAAAACTAAACTTTGCCCCCTGCCCAACAAAATTTTCTCCGTCATGCGGTTTAAACAAGTTTTTGTCATTAGTTTAATATCATGAAGTGTAATTTGTTTTTGAGAAAAAACATGATGGCTTGATATGTGCATTTGGTGTTTTTTTTCTTTTTCTTTTATACATGGAAATGATATTAAACTCGTATTTGCAAAATGTTTCCCCTGCACATGCACCTGACATTGTGGTTTATATAGATGACATAACAAAGTGCTTAAATGGTCTAGCATTTTTCCTTGTATACCTGCAATGACAAATAAACCAGCCCATTAGTGAATAACTACTTTTAGAAGAAATTCTAATCCAATTAAATTTTATTATTTATTTATTTATTTATTTGTGTCTTCAATATTTTTATTTTAGAATTGGAGAACAAACGAAACTAGTTATTCAACAGCGGAGCTCAATGAGATTCGAAACGAGTGGGCTAAATACTTTGTCGACTTTATTTCAAATTAGTAGTTTGCAAAATGATATTTACATGAATGTTGGTGGATGGCATGAGTCTGAAGCAGGTACAACTAGGAAATTATATTTTCAGCTGCAGTTTCTCTTCTTGGCTTCTCAGGTCAATTGATTTTTGTTGATAGCCAAGTGGTTTTTTTATCCACTGGTGAGTTGATTGCAGTTTGTTAATATTGTTGCTCTGCAGGATTTGGCTTCGTAATCACTTAGCTGTCTTGGTTCAGTTTTAGTTTCTTTTGTTGCTTTTGCCCTTGTAGATTTTTGCTTGGAAGCTGAGTTTTTGTTCTGTTGTCTACAGTTTGTTTTTTATTTTAATTTGTTTGGAATCTCTGGTTGTTGATCTGTAAAACCAGTTGATCATGATGACTTTGTATTATACTTTTCCTTTGGTATATATGCCTTATTTTAGAAAAAAAAAAGATTGTGTTGTTGTGTTATTGTTGGCATTTTTGATTTAATTATGTTGAGTTTATTTGATAGTTATTTTGTGGAATTTGAAAAACAGGAATTTGTGGTTTAATAGTGAAATAATAATAATAATAATAATAATAATAATAATAATAATAATAATAATAATAATAATAATAATAATAAATAAAAGAGTTTTGTGGCGCTTCCGTAAGAAGTGACCCAATTATTTAAATTATTCGAGGCGCCTGCTACAGAGTTAGCGCCACGCGTTCAGAATAATTAGAGGTGCCTCATATATATAGCGCCACGCGCCCAGAATAATTCGAGGCGCCTATTATATATTTAGCGCCACGAGTTCAGAATAATTAGAGGCGCCTCATATATATTTAGCACCACGCGTTCTATTTATGAGGCGCTTCTTCCAAGTATGCCCTTTAATTAATAAACGAAATTAGAGACACTTGTTAAATAAAAGCGCCATGTTGATCCATTTTTTGTGGCGCTAAACAAGCGCCTTGAGTAGAAAATCCTTATAAGAGTCGCAGGAGTTTGTGGCGCTAAAATAGCGCCACAAATAGGCCTTAAGAAGCGCCTTGAATTGCCTTTTTTCCACTGGTGAATGCACGAATCAAAATTAATCTACATCCAATAATCGAGCAGTGATTAACATTTTAAATCTTCTAAAAAATTAAAAACTGGAGTTTGAATCAAGGAAAGGAACGAGAATAGATGAACACTCATGGGCTGTCAAACCTTAAGAGGTTCAAGAATCGGTCTTATTCGGGGTCTGATGTCCAGCTGAAGAGAGACATCGTATTTATAGTGTCAGATGAGGAGGGCACCATGGTAATTTCACTTCAAAGAGGCGACCTTCGATGTTCTTTGATCGACGGTGTCTCTGGAGTCGACCACCGTCGATGCCTGCCATCGTATGATGGTGGCGCGTGGCTCTCGGCGTGTCGATCGACTAAGTCTTGTCGACTCCGCTGGTGGGTTCCTGTCGATGTCGTGTCGACGAGCGGCGTCGAGTGACGGAGGCTTGGAAAAGCTCCACAAAATTTTGATTCCCGAAATTCGAGTATTAATTCTCCTATGTAACTCTCTCCCACAACTTTGACCCCGTCTTTGAAACTGAATAAATAGAAACTCCTCTAAAGAGAAAGAACAGTAGAAAATACCTCATCCAACCTAGAACCGAAATGATATATGAGGTCGTAGGTGAACCGAGCTGGTCCGAACTAGAAAATAAAACCTTATTGCTGACCCAGGAAATTCCAACAACTATCTCTTTAGTAACCGAGCCACAAACACATAATCCTTCTTCCGACCTCGAGTTTTATCCCCCCAATACTGTCATTATCGTCCCTTCCATCTCACACGCCCATTTCCCCCCTCTGTAAAAAGGTGCCAGAGTCACCATAGAAAATGTCTGGATCTTGCCTAACTAGGGGCTACTCCTGACCTTTATAAAGACTTTGACCTTCCCTAGCACACAAAATTAATCCTCCCTAAAGCTTGTAGCATCTGTGCTGAAAGTCCCCCAATGGGACATATTACCCTTTCTTAAGACCATATTGCGGCTGAGATGAGATCCTTATGCATCCCTTCATGGTTAGACTAGTAGTGGAATATAAGGTTTCTCTGCTGAAACTCACCCCCACCTACATCTGTCACTACAAATAAACCAGAGAATGTCGACGAGTGTACTTGTCAGCAAACCCATCGGTATCATCTTTACTCATGGATTTGTCAATGGGTATTACCATTCGACATTTTGGTATCGACAACTGTATGCCGACATGGTACACCTACTCGTCGGCATTTACCGACGTCCTACCGATAGGTATGTCTTGTCGTAAAGCCCCTGTCCGCCGATCGGCCACCCGTTAGCATATACTGACAAATAAATGGGTACGTCAATAAATGGCGATGGGTATTGCTCGTCGGCAAATGCCTATGAGTCATACCCATCATCATACCTTAAATTTTACCGACCACCCGAAGCCCGACGACATTCTTTATTTATTTTTAATTATTATTATTTTTTACTTGTTCATTTCATACCAGAGGTGTCACATATCCAAAATCAAATATGAAACATAATTGGCAAGTGACAAAAAAAATCAAAATTAAAATATGAAACATAATTAATTAACATCCAAAATGTATAAGTACAATTTAAATCAAACATAAAACATAAATATTCATACAAGAATTTCTTTAATCTAACACTACTTCTCTGCTGGAGGATTAGATGGAGGCTGCTGAAGCTGAGGTGCTCTCATCGTTGCGATGACTTCCTTCATCACCTGCTGATGGAGCATCTCCTGCATCTCAAGCTGTTCATGCACATGCACCTCGTTCATCGCCTGGAGCTGCTCCTGATGGACCCGTTCGTTCGTGTCAAGCTGAGTCTCAACTTACTCTTAAACGCATGTAGTTATGTCTGGAGCTCCATGACACGGCTATATGGAGTAGAAGAGGTACCACTTATGGAAGTATTCAAAACCAAAAGACTTTCTAAGTATCCCGTGCTAAAACGACTATCCTTCTGTACCCCTATGGTCTCTAGATATACATCGTACTCATCAACATTATTAGGGTCCTCTGTCACCGCATATCTCTCCTCCACACATCTTAGATACTCCTCCTGGAATATTTTGATTGGTATATAATTTACTTTAATTATCATTAAAAATGACATACATATATATAGAGACACATACACACACACTTACAGTTCTCTGTTGTCTGGATCAGTGAATTTGTCATCGGGTCTCTGGTGTATAATTAAGAAAATCTCGAACGCATTAGGTTCCCTTCCCAAATCCTCACGATGTATTCAATATTTAAATTAAATTTTAATTTACCATTAATTATGAACTAGTTAATTACATACAAGACATATTTAAAATCACAAATTTAGATTTACTTACAAGCTGACATGAATGACCAATGGCAGTTCGAGACTCGCCTCTGTGCTTCGATATCCCAGTACCAGGGCCGCTGGGATCGGTCATCCTATCCCAGTAACTGCTTGGGTAGGAATTACTAATGGCTCATAATTATTGAGTCTACGGTTATAATTGACATCAACGAGTTTATATTAAGGATGAACCTTTGTGCCTTTGGGAGTTGGATCAAACCACTCACAATTGATTATGAGTGTGCTCTTGTAAGATAACCATGTATAGTTGAGTTTAGCAACTTCTATAAGATGACCATAGTAATCATACTCATCATCCTCATAATTTTGTTCCTTTTATACAGACAACTGCGCTCGAAGTTGATTTATTTGATTTGTATACAACTATGTGAAATATTTGTCCTTTCATCTTGAAATCATGATATGTAGTCACACATCTTGATGGACCTAATGTTAGAATCTTAATGTATTTGTCGGTGAAGTTGTTCAAGAAATTTTGTGCCTATAGAAACATAAATTAAAAAACTTATTATTTATTAGAACAACTTACATATTTCTCAAACCAATCGGTGAATTCACTTTTCAATTTTTTGTTGAGCCCATTATCTGTAATGTTTAGCTGATATTATTTTACGGCCTCCATGAAAACACTGGATATTAATAAATATTAAAATTGTCTTAATTTATTATATAATAAATATTTCATTAAGAAATATAAAGATTGTCATTTTGAGACTGATAAAATCTTGGACTTCTTCACAGTTCAGTAAAACGTAATTTCTAGACTCATCGAGTTCTTCTTTACTCAAGAATCTTTTTCCCGATGATGTGAGCGTTTCACCATATTTCTTAAACACCGAAAATATCATCATCACCGTCTTCACCATTTTGTCCATCATCATTATGAGGCAAGTTTTTCCTTTTTGTTAAGACATGATCTTCAAAATAGTACGAAGTGAAAGATGACGCATATTTAATAAGATATGTGTTTGCTATCGAGCCCTCAACGCTCGCCTTGGTCCTCACATTGTCCTTTAGTTGAGAATAAATCTCTCAAATGGATACATCCACCTATACTACACCTGACTTGCCATTGTCACCTCATATGCTAAGTAAATTGACAAATGATCTTTTGAGAATTTTATTCTTGGCAATTATTCTTTATTTTTCTTTTTTAGTTGTTTGCCTTTCTTGGGCTCAAAATATATTAAGGAACTAGAATTAGGACTATAGATTTTTTTTCTAGATTGTGTCTAGAATTTTATTTAGTTTCTTAGATTGTGTTTAGGACTAGTTTTCTAGTTTACCAAGAATAAGACTCTTGTCTATTTAAGACAAGAGGAGTCCAAGAGAAGATCACGTCCTTCACAGATTTTCACACCACTTTTCATACGACTTGAAGACGTATGGAGAGCGAGGCAAGCAAGGCAAAGAAGAACACGAGCAAGTAAAAGACTTGAGGTGATGATCTAAATAAAGGAGATCTTTGAAGTTGCATAACCAACGTAGAAGATCATCACAAGCTTCGCCACAAGACTTGGAGCCACGATCTTAATCACGAAGATCTTTGGAGTTGCCTAACCAATAAAGAAGATCATTATACCGAGATGACAAGTATTTTAGTATCAAGTGTTGATACTAATGTTTTTCATATATTACTTTATATTATGTATTGATCTTGAACAAAGAAAAGTAATATAGTTTTCGAGTTTGTATACCCAAGTTCGTAAGTACTTTTGCTTACAAATGAAATTTAAATAGCTGTGTTCGTTTATTCTTAATTATTCCGCTGCTAATTTTTTGATAATATGTTTGATGTTAGTTTCGGTGTTTGTAACACTGAAAGTAACATATATTTACTGATACTTATTTTATTAACCATAGGTCCTACGAATTAACAATTGGCATCTAGAGCGGGTTACTTGATGTACTAAGTTTACTGATTCTTATTTTTGCAGAGGTTGATGAATCTCTTGAAGAGTAAGAGAAGCTAAGCATTGAACATAAGAAATTATTTGTTATTTGGGGAAAACAATTACTCAAAGTCAGGGATCTTATGATCGAGGTGGGCAAATTGGCTGAGGAAAAGGATGACCAACTGAATATAATTGTCCGATTGGAGTCGTCCCTCACCAAAAAGGATGCTGAGCTAGAACGAGTAAATACCGATTTGAAGAAAGTTCAAGAAACCCTCTCAAACCTCAAAAAGGTTAAGGTAAAACTTGATGAAAACTTGGAACTGAGTATCCCGGATTCTTCAAAACACTGGATTGGATAGAAGCCTATTCAAAATACAGAATCAAGTGAATAGGTGAAGTCGACCAAACGCCACAAAAAGAACAGAAGACAATATGTGTGTCATCACTGTGGTGAAAGAGGTCACATTCGACCATACGGCTTGAAGCTTAATGGCAAACAAAATCAGTTTGGAAGTTGGAAGCTGTTTGCTGATTTTCGTGATGGTTTTTGTGTTGCTAACACCAAAACCAACACCAGAGTCAAGCAGGTCTGGGTAAAAAAGAACGAGATCAGTGCAACATGATCTATTCATCTCTGAAATCTCACATTCCTGGAGCCTGGTACTTTGATTGTGGATGCTATAAGCACATGACCGGCTCCGAAGACCTCCTTTCGAATATTGTTAATTACAAGGAGGAAAGGTGAAGTATGGGGGTGGTGCAAATGGCCAAATCATTGGCCATGGAACACTTCATGTCCCTGGTATTGTAAAGCTGGAGAATGTGTTGCTGGTTGAAGGTTTAACGACGAACTTGATAAGAATTAGCCAACTCTGTGATGGTTGTTTCACTGTCAAGTTCACCCGTAAAAAGTGCGAAGTTTATGACGAGGATGATGCGTGTATCCTTACTAGTCAGAGGACTTCAAATAATTTCTATCAAATCATTGGTGATGTGTTCTGCAAGCTATTTCAACCGAGTGATGCCAACGTGTGGCATCATAAGCTTGAGCATGTCAATGCAGGTGGTGACAGTAGTGATGACATGTCACCAGACTTAACATCAACTCAGGCTGCTCCAGAATCAGACACAGATTCAGATGAGTCATTTGCTCCTGTTGCTCGCATTGAATCGGTAAGACTCTTACTTGCTGTTGCTTGTCATATGAAAATGTCTCTATATCAAATGGACATAAAGAGTGATTTTCTTAATGGAGTTTAGAGTGAAGAAGTATTTGTTGAGCAACCTAAAGGGTTTTTAAATCTCCACAAACCAGGTTTTGTTTTAAAATTGAAAAAGGCTTTATATGGTTTAAAACAAGCTCCTAGAGCTTGGTATGAAAGGTTGACTCAACATCTGCTGTTTTTAAGTTTTAGACGAGGGGAAGTTGATAAAACCTTATTTCTTCTTAGATCAAATAAGAACATCTTGATTGTCCAGATTTATGTGATGATATAATTTTTGGATCTCCTAACGAGCAGATGGTGAGTGAGTTTATTAAGAGAATGTTTGATACATTCGAGATGAGCATGGAAGGTAATCTCTCTTACTTTCTTGGTTTGAAAATTAAACAGATGGATGGCGGTATTTTTATTTCTCAGACCAAATATGCTAAAAATCTTGTTAAGAAATTTGGGTTAGAGAATGATATTCATAAGAAAACACCGTTGGGCAAAACCATGAAATTGCTAGATATGATGTTGGTATTAGTGTTGATAACACCTTATATTGGAGCATGATAGGAAGTCTTTTGTACTTAATTGCTAGCAGGCCTGATATCATGTACAGTGTGTGTCTATGTGCTAGGTACCAATCAAATCCTAAAGAGTCACACTTGAAAGCGGTTAAGCGAATCATTAGATATGTAGCTGGTACTAGTAATTTAAGTGTTTGATATTCTAAAGAAATTGGTACTGAACTCGTGGGTTATAGTGACTCGGACTGGGCTGGGGATGTTGTGGATAGAAAGAGTACTATAGGGGGTTCTTTTTTATTGGGTAATAATATTATCTCATGGTATAGAAAAAACAAAATTGCATTTCTCTTTCTACAGCTGAAGCCGAGTGTATTGCAGCTGGAAGTTCTTGTACACAGTTGTTGTGGATGGACCAAATGATAGAGGACTAAGGTCTAAGTAGTCGAATTTCGACTGTGCTTTGTGGTAATTCCAGTGCCATTGATATCATAAAAAATCCGGTCCATCACTCTCAAATCAAACACATTGACATAAGGTACCACTTTATTCGAGACTTGGTTGAGAGGAAGATAGTTAGTCTTAAGCATATAGGAACAGACAATCAGCTTGCTGACATCTTCACAAAGGCATTAGATTTAGAGACATTATCTCATTTGAGAAGAGATCTCGGTATGTGCAATATTTAAGTCAATGTTGGTTTTGATGTTATGACACCAAGACTGTCATCATTCATAACATCTATATATTTTTGCATGCATTTTTATTTTCTTTTTCATACATAATCTGAATGCATTGGGTCTGGTTGAAAGCGCAATAAGGTCATGTGTTGTAATATAAATGGTGACAAAAAGACTAACTTCTTCAATTAGGTGATTGTGGAGCTTTCCCGCAGAAACTAGTTTTCTCTCAGGTCCAAAAACAAGGGGTGTTAAAAGTAATTGCTAAGATAATTTCTTTTCAAATCTCTAAAAAGATGAAGAAAATCAGGATTCAAAAAGAACCAATCTTTAAGTTTCACCCTCTTGAGTTATTTTGACGTAGTCATTAACTTGGGTTAAGGGGTTTGTTTTCATTAACTTCACCTAAAGCAATGTTGGTTATAATGTCATCAGTCATGGAAAGCAACACTGATCAAGTCACTAAAACACAAAATTGTATTTTTAACCTTCTTAGGTCATATAATTTTAGGCATCAATTAGGACATTCATACTTTGAGATGATGCCATTTCGTTGTGTGTTATGTTGCTTGTGCTTGTAACTTTCATGAATTCTCTTAATCTTGCTTTGAATCTTGCTAACAAAGTGTTTCAGTGGTGTTAAAATCAGAGGATTGGACAGGTAATAAGGGGTTGATTTGGTGAGTGAAGAATTGATTTGTAAAGGCTTTGTTCAACTATGGTGATGGTTTTTAAAAAATCTAGCTCTATCTCGACTTTATATATAATTGGGATTTGTGATATTAATTTAAAGGGAAAAAGATTGTAACCATCCTGTACTATACACGTTTTTTGGGTTTGCATCCTAACGTTTTTTTTTTGTAATTTAATGCATCTTGTACTATACAAAACTTTGAAAGTGCATCCTGTACTATACAAAATTTAGAAAAAACTAGTTTTATTAAATAAAAACTAGAATTTATTAAATAAACATGCAAACCATATTTTATTCTAATGTTTACCGGAACTAATTTTATTAAATAATAAAACTTATTATTTATTAAATAATAAATTCGGTGAGTTTGCATATTTAATAAAATATTTAATAAAATATGCCGGAACTAGTTTTAAATAAATAATAAATTCACCGGAACTCACCTAAAGTATACGGGTTTGAAAATATGCAACCTCACTCGCGAGATTAGGTGAGTTTCGGCGAGTTTGGGCGAGTTGGCTTGTCGGAGGATGCACTTTCAGAATTTTGTGAAGTACAGGATGCATTAAATTACAAAAAAAAACGTTAAGATGCAAACCCAAAAAACGTGTATAGTACAGGATGGTTACAATCTTTTTCCCTAATTTAAAAAAGGAGACAGTGGTTTAGTTAAGCTTTGAGATCGTGTAATTTATTTTTGGCAAGTGTGATCGTGTGCCTTATTTGAGAAGGAGTTTTTTTTGGAAAGAAGATTTTTTGGTCTAAAAAGAAGTAGTGGGAATAGTGGGGGGTTATTTATTCACTTTATCTTTTTCATCCCCTTCTTTTTTCTATTGCGTACGAGTTTTCAATATTGGCAATGTTAGGGTTTTTACATTTCTTTCTCCAAATTTTACTACCTACGACACTCGATCTTGTCCTTGTAGTTATTTCCAATCTGTTGCACGATGTCGAACTCTCCATCACCCAGCAAAGCCACAGTTATCTAAGTCAGTTACTCCTCACCAGAAATAAACAGTGCGTATGGATGATAAGAAAAATCCACCCAATGGTGATTCAAGTGCCTCGGATCCCCCATTCCACTCCAAGAAGAAAAGTTCGAAAGCTGCCCGAAAAGTCGATGTTGGTTCTGATGTTTCATCACCAAACTTGACATCATTTACAGCTGCTCCAATGTCATCTCCTAACTCTAATTCTGATGACTTTGATGAAGCTGCGTGTCAAGACGTCGAGAATGAAAACATGGAACCAGTCTCCACGAAATTTCTGACTACTGAAGTTGAGGAGCTGTTTACAAAATATGCTTCTCATGTTGGTTCTGGTGATGGTAACAACAGTTCTAACACCGTTCAATTTTCTATTCCAGATTGACCATATGCAGGCTCAAAATGGCACAGTTGCAAGCGCTTCGAGACTCGTCTGTTGGGGCTCTTTTGCTTTCAAAACAAAAAGGGGGAGAAGATGTAGAAGACGCTAAGGATGAAGATGAATCAACGGAGAGTGATGAGTATGTGGTTTGTTTTTTGTTCGTTTTAAACAATGGTTACTTGTTAAGGGAGAATTTTAATTTAAGGGGAGCTTTGAACATTTTAGTGCGTCTTGGGTATTTTGTCCAGAAAGGCAACAGGGGGAGATTGTTGAGAATTTTATTCTTGGCAATTATTCCTTATTTTCCTTTTTTAGTTGTTTGCCTTTATTGGGCTCAAAATATATTAGGGAACTAAAATTAGGACTCTAGATTTGTTTCCTAGATTGTGTCTAGGATTTTATTTAGTTTTCTAGATTGTGTTTAGGACTAGTTTTGTTGTTTACCAAGAATAGGACTCTTGTCTATTTAAGACAAGAGGAGTCCAAGAGAAGACCACGTCCTTCACATATTTTCACACCACTTTTCATACGAATTATTGGAACTAAGAAGTGCAGTAAATTCTCCTGCTAGTCCGAAGAAAACGCGTAGATCTTGGCCGAAAATCGAATCACGAGCTGAAGAACGGAGGTTGGAAATTGTGACTCTTGAATCTTCAATCTCGATCTGTATTAAGATATGGTATGTGAAAGTATGATGTTTTTGTGTCTAAGGACCGAAAATAGGGTTGTAGTGGTGATATGTGTCTTTTGGGACGGATTTAAGGAGGGGTTTATATAGTTTTCTCATGTCTTAGAGCATAAATTAGGGCAAAAATACATTTCTGGGCCGATAACGATAAGACTTAGTGGTATGAGTTACCTCTAACTATACCGTTAACCCTCTCGGAGTATTCTCTATCCGTCCGTAGGGTGTGGGTAGCGGTAAGAAAGTAATCGTTAAGTATCCCGCTAAACCTCTTTGTCGTTTCCTAAAGGTGGAACTAGCGGTAAGGGGGTACCATTAGGGTTACCGTTAGTTTGGTCTTCGAGCTCTCTGTCCACCTTCAGCGGTAAGGTAACGATAAGGAGTAGCGGTAAGGGTGACTGCTAACTCTCAATTCTTTCTACTTTTTCACCGGGAAGCTCGATTTTCATCACTTAATCATTGAACTTCGTTTGTTATGTGCTGAACTCTTCCGGTTACTTAGCTAGAAGGTGAAAAATATAGAATAATCACCTATTTGCATCAATTTATATAATAATATGGTAAAATAAGCTGGAAGTATAAAATTACAAAATTAAGCTTAATCTACCCAACTTATACCAAAAATAATAAGAAAAACTAACTAAAATACTAATAAAAATAAGGATAAATATGCATTAATCACTCATCAAAGAAGGGATTATCTAACCCCTATCATGTAGTGAGTGGGTCAGTCCATTGGATGTTGTTCCGAAGAGAGGAGGCATAACGATTGTGTAAAATGACAAGGTAGAGATTGTTCCAACGCGCTTAACCACCGAGTCGCGCATGTGCATTGATTACCGAAAACTAAATGCCGCAACAAGAAAGTATCACTTTCCACTTCCATTCATGGATCAATTGCTCGAAAAACTGGCAGGACACGAATACTATTGCTTTTTGGACGACCTTTAAAGCTATTATCAAATAGCGATAGCTCTGGAAGATCATAAGAAGACTACATTTACGTGTCCTTCTGGCACGTATGCTTACCAAAGAATGCCATTCGGATTATGCAACGCACCAGCAACATTCCTGAGATGCATGCTCTCCATATTCACTGAGTTCATTGACGACTTCCTCGAAGTCTTCATGGACGAATTTTCGGTATATGGCTCATCTTTTTCTCATTGTTTAAATAATTTATCTAGATTTATTGAACGATGTGTGGAGTCTTGTTTGACGTTAAGTTGGGAGAAATTGAACTTTATGGTGAAAAGTGTGATTGTGCTTGGGCATGTGTCAAACAAGGGGTTGGAAGTTGATAAAGCAAAAATAGATAATATTGAAACCCTTCCACCACCGAAAGACATTAAGGGAATTAGAAGTTTTCTAGGGCACGCAAGATTTTATCGGCGTTTCATAAAATATTTTTCTAACATTTGTCGCCGGTTGTGTAAGTTGTGAAATGTGACTTTTGAGTTTGATGATAAATGTCTTGATGCTTTTAACGTATTGAAAGAAAAACTTACACAGGCACCGATTGTTGTTACACCCAATTGGTCACTACCATTTGAGATTATGTGTGACGAGTCTAACGAAGTAGTAGGGGCCGTTTTGGGGCAACGGGTTGATAAATTGCTAAGGGTAATTTATTATGCTAGTCTCATGTTAAATAGTGCCAACGCAACTATACCACCACTGAACGTGAACTATTTACTGTAGTGTTTTCATTAGACAAGTTTTGTTCTTATATTGTTGGTTCAAAAGTAATTGTGCACACCGATCATGCGGCCTTGCGCCACTTATTTGTTAAAATTCAAAGTAAACCAAGGTTGATTTGTTGGGTTCTCCTTTTGCAAGAATTCGACGTTGAAATCAAGGATAGAAAACACTAGTGCAGAAACTGCATTCTAGAATAGAACATTCTGGCGCATCTAGAAGGGTATTTAAAAATCAGTTCTGGATTAGACTTTTCAGAACGGTATTTGAAAATACCGTTCCGGATATATGATTTTCCAGAACGGTATTTGAATACCGTTCTGGAAAAAGGACTTTCCAGAACGGTAATTGAAACACCGTTCTGGATATGAGTCAATCCAAAACGGTATTCAAAATACCGTTCTGAAAAGTCCTTGTAATTCAGAACGGTATTTTTAAACCCTTTTGGAAAGTGTACATTCCAAAACGGTATATGAAAGGCGTTCTGGATACGATTCAATCCAAAACGGTATTTGAAATACCGTTCTGGAAAGTCCTTTTACTCCAGAACGGTATTATTAAACCCTTCTGGAATGTGTATATTCCAGAACGGTATGTGAATACCGTTCTGCAATTATACAACAATCAAGAACGATATTTGTAAAACCGTTCTTAAAAGTCATGTCAAATTAATACCGCGAAAATAAAAAAATTTTGCCGCCCAGATGTTTACTTTCCAGAACGGTATCTTTAATACCCTTCTGGATAAAATATCCGATACAGAACGGTAATAAGTTACCGTTCTCGAAATTCAACCGATACAGAACGGTATAATATTTACCGTTCTTAAGAGTTTGCCGAAACAGAACGGTAAATAAGATACTGTTCTGGATACCAAATTACTAAACTAACCAATTTTTAATTAAGTTTCAGCCCGGTTTTTTTTCAAAAAAAAATTCCACATTTTGACACCCCGTTTTTTTTCTGTTTTCTCTCTCCCCCGAAACCAAAATTTTCCCCCTTTCCCACCTCGCTCCGGTAAGCCGCCGCTCCCAGATCAAACCCGAGGAAGACGGTGTGTAATTGAGTCCATCATCGACGTTTTCTCAAGTAAATCGAACCCATTGCTGATTTGGAAGGCCGTCGCACTCAGGTTTTCTTCTTCTTCTAGGGTTTATGTTTTGTTCATATTTTTTTTTGTTACTTGTATAATTGAGTCAATCTATTTGTGTAATTGAGTGAAACTTCTTATTCTTCTTCTAGGGTTTATGATTTTGAACCCAATTTTTTGTTTTCTTCGGTATCTATCAACATGCTGTTAAAAGTTTAGCTTTTGAGAAAAAAAAATTTGTAGTGTCTGGAAATAAAAGATAAAAGTTTAATTCGTTGAGAGTCGATCTACTTGTGTAATTGAGTGCATCTTCTTCTTCTAGGTTTTATGATTTCGAACCCAATTTTTTTTTTTTTGTTTTCTTCGGTATCTGTCAACATTTTGTTAAGAGTTTAGCTTTTGAGAAAAAAGTTGGTAGTGTCTTGAAATAAAAGAAAAGTTTAATTCGTTGAGAGTGGGTATGAGTCTTATTTGGTGAATACGTTTGAAAACTTATTAAATCAGAGAATTGTAGCAGGCCTCTCTTAGTTTTAAAATCATGATTCAATTATGAAAAATTAGAATTAGGAAGTTATTATAATTATTATTATTTTTTTTTATTATTATTATTATTTTTTTTCATTTCAGCTTTTAGTGGCAACCCTTTTAAAACTCTTTTTAAGTGCAAAGCTTGTAAACACTTCCCAAAAAGATCATGCAATTTAAATAATTCATCGGTTATATCTTTAGGTATTAAGTATCTCTTGTAACCCATCCTATCAGAATGCTCAATAACCAGTTTCGCTCTTTCTAGAGGATCTTTTACTTTGATTGTAGATGGATTAATGTGTTCTGGAGTAAGAACATTCAAGAGATGAGCATAAGACCGTGCATCTTGAATATTTAAAGCATAGATATAACAGATAGTTACATTTCTTCAAGCGTAATTTACCAAATATTTTTCTAGACTTTTTCTGTTGAGTTGCGAAATTTATCATTTCAATCAGATGAAAATGTATGTATTGGTGGTGCTTAAAATAATGACTATTAGTATAATCTTAAATTTAAATCAGTACATTAAAATCTTGGATTCTGTATATTGTGTGTACATTTACTAGAAATTTGTTTGTGTATTTTATAATTTTAGTCCTGTGGGATGAAGATGATAAAGGGAATAGCCAGTTGATTGTGATTATATGACGCCTTATATATAAAATGCAAGCTTAAAATGCAATCAAAGTGGGAAAAAACCCACTTAGAGTTTGATTTAACGAGATCAAAAGTTAGAAAATGATAATAGAATAATTGAAGATTCCTTTACATAAACCTAATGAAAATGTGAAAATGCTGATTAAACGAAAATCCACCAACAGATACGATAGTTGTGGATTTGATGATAAAAAAATTATTAGATAGTGATTGAATCAAGACGTGAAATATTAGGGTCTAAACACACACACACACACACAAGATAAAATAGAGATTCAGTTTTTAAGATGATTAATCCTAGAAATATCTCATGGCCAAGTTTGATATGGTAAATAAAATACCATTCTCGATTTCATAATACCAATTAACTAATCAATTTTCCATTAAGTTTCAGCCCGTTTTCCAAACACAATACAGAGAAGCTTTTGTCAAACACATTTCTCATCTCATCCCGTTTTTCAGTTTTCCCTTTCCAGAAAAATTTCCGCCGCTCCCAGCTCGAACGTGAGGAAGACTGTGTGTAATTGAGTCCATCGTCCGCGTTGTCTCAAGTAGAGCAAACCCATTGCTGCTTTGGAAGGCGGTCTCACTCAGGTTTTCTTCTTCTTCTATGGTTTACGTTCTATTCAATTGTTTTTTTGTTACTTGTATAATTGAGTCAATTTACWTGTATAATTGAGTGTAGAAATATATAAAGCATATTTAAATCTTGCTCAACTCAATAAAAAGTTAATTTTTCTRGATGGGAACAGATAAATGATTGTAGGGCTGGGAAATTAATATAGTTTGGTTGTGCTATTGCTTAGTTTTCACTTTAAGTACGCATCAACAAACATCTCTAATAGATTTCATGAGGTATAGGTTTCTGTTTTAGCCTAATTTTATCTATAATGAAAATATATTTCATAAGCTTTGGTTAATGAAGTCAAATATCTAATCTTGAATTCTAGGATATAATTATCATAATGAGTATATTGGCATTGGTACTGATAATTTACGCTTCCTACTTAGGAGGGTACTAATGAATGGCATTAAAGCTAGATTATGAGTGGCATTAAAGATAGCTTATATTATCACTTAGTATTTATTTTCTATTGTATTAGATGTGAAATGACTCTGGCAAAAATAAGTGAGGGTGCTCGTTCTATATATCTTACCATGTCTTATAAGACACAATATCAGAAATCAATACCTTCGAGTCACCTTGAATGTTAATAAAAAAGAAAAACTTTGTGCAGCTAACTCTAAGCTTGACACGGAAGGTATTGAACACTTACGGGGGAGGTCTATAAACATCTTCTAGTCGTATTTACAGTTGAATATGAGATCACATTTTATGGTTTAGTATTTGCAGTCGTTTCGTAGTCAAGATTACTGTCTTGTTGAAAGAAAAACAAAACTTAGAATGGTAATTATCAAAAAAAAAAAAAAATGAAACAGAACAAAAAAAATAAAATCTTGCACCAGTTAAGCATTTGAATGAAACTTATGACGATTTAAGCTAAATATCTATCACATTTGACTGTTTTTGAGCACAATTGATATCTGCCCATCACATTGAACTTGTTGGGGAAATATTACACATTCAAATCTTATGTTTGTTATAGGCTGAATCATCTAATGTAATAATATCATGCCTATGCCTGAGTCCAGCCCCAGTATAACCCTCATAATAATAATCGCAGGGTAGTCACAAGAGTTAAATGTACCAGTATAACTCGAAATTAGTACGATTTGATCCATAATTTGTCTTAAAATGTAATTATCTGAGTTTTATCTAATTTTGATCCATATTCAAAATAACATCCAACTCATCCAAAAATCGAACACGAACACGACAAGTAATGCAGTTGATTTGGAATCTAAAATACGAGAGATTTGTTAGTTTGAATTTTCAGATTTTTTTAAATTAAATTCAGAAAGTTCGTACTGTATATTCTTTAATTTTTTTATCTATTTATTTATTTTTTACCTTTATGTGACTTTTTTATTTATTGCAGCTTCGTAATTCTTGAGCTACTACTTGGTGCTTTTGCCAACTCCTCAGCACAAAATTGGAGCTGTTTTCAGGTTTGATTTTTTGTTTGTAAGCATGAAATTCAATTTAACATGCATTTGATCAACTTGCCAGGTTACTCCAAGGGGATAAATGCAAATATTACCCCACTCTTAGTTTGTTAACTAGGTTAATTTTTCAAAATTGCAAATATCCACTTGCAATTTCCAGAACGAACAGTAAAAAAAAAAATTAAATTTTTTTAAGCCATTGCCACTGGATTAGTCTTGATCCATAACTTAAAAAACAAATCATCACCATAAAACAAAGTTGAAATAAAACCCAAAATGCCTCCAGACATTGAAACAAAGGCGAAATAAAAACAAAAGATCTCATTAGGAATTAAATAAAAAAAAATCGAGAGTTATCGCCTTAGGGCATAAATGCAATTTTAATGGATTATAGGGGTCGAAATGCAAGATTTTGAAAAAGCTGCTTTACACCCTCTTTATAATCTCGACATTCACAGTTTATATATTCAGCATTAATGATTAAAACAAAAAATCCTCAAATTAATAATAACCACATACATGTGGAACAATAGTCTTAATGCGAACCTAATTAATACATATCCATGGCAAACATCATGCTTAATCTTTATGTATTTTTTTTTTTTACCAAGATTTTTATTTTTCACAACGTTGCACTTTAACAACTAAAACAGAGTTCAGCTTCTAAAAAAATCCTAGTATTTTTCGACTCACAATAGTATCAAGTTATTTCCAAATATAACCACATAATGTCATTTTTCAAGAGTAGGAATAATCACCGATTAATAACAACCATCACCAGGTTATATTGAAATCTAAATGCCACCAGTTTTTAACAAGATAGAAGCAAAACTGAAAGGAAAAAATAAAAAGAAAAAAAAGAGGTGATTATGAGTAGTACACACCAAAAATCTTCAGTAGGACAACCACAACCATAAAGAGAAAACAAGGGAGCTTTGACCTTGAAATGAAAAAAAAAACAAAAAACAAAGAGCATGGATTATAAGAGATTGCAAAATTAAAGACATAGATAGCATACATTGAAAATAATGGAAAATGCTTCGGAATAAATGCGAAATGAACCTCGGAAGTTAAAATAAGTTACGTTTCAGAAGAGCTTCTTCACACACAAATAAAACCACTAATGTACTACTTATTAGTAAATATAAATTGTAGCTACGATTAACCAGACTTTTGGTGCATCGAATGTTTGCAAACAAACACAATAGTGAAGCTCGTGTACTGTCCCTCGGACCACACAGCTCAATTGACTGCAATCGTTTTGATAGTGTTCATTATAAAGTGTGTAGGGAATTATAATTATGTTGATCAACTGGACTCAAGATTTTTAAAATTAGCTCAAATTATACATGAGTGTCATGATTGAGAAGTTATTGAACTCATTGAGTCTATTGGAAATAAATTATGCACCTATTAAGTCTGGCTCAACCTCTTTGGGCCAATAAAACTCTTGAGGATCCTATCTCAAATTCTATAGTCAACCCTGTGGTCAACAATCCTGATCTTGCAGTCAACTCTACAGTCAACCAGGATGTTTCTGCTGATCTTTCTAAAATTGAGACTGCTTAGTTGGTTGTTGATAAAATTGACTGTGGTTACAAGTCTGCCTTAGTTCAGGAGCCCCCTCTTAATTCCTTTAAAGGAATCGAAGACAATGTCAACCTTATTAGTTTGAATTTTTAGATTTTTTTCAATTAAATTCAGAAAGTTCATAGTGTTTATTCTTTAATTTTTTATCTATTTATTTATTTTTTACCTTTATGTGACTTTTTTATTTATTGCAGCTTCATAATTCTTGTGCTACTCTTGGTGATTTTGCCAACTCATCCGCACGAAACAAATTGTAGCTGTTTTTCAGGTATGGTTTTTTCCTTGTAAACATGAAACTTCAATTTCTGCACATTCATCAACTTGCCAAATTGAATGTTGTCTGTATTAAAAAAAGAAAGAATAAGAACTAAATTGTTTGCTTCAAAGGTAAAATAGGAATAAATGAATATATATTTGCCAAATTTCTGGTACTCGGTGATCTGAATTGTAACAAAGAAGGAGCCAACTTTGTATGTTGTAGCATTTATATATATATACATATTTTTATGTCGAATTATCCTATAATGTTTTCAGATTCGCGAATTCATCGTCATATATGCAGCTTCCTTTATTGCAAATTATTTTCACAATGATACTGTTCAAGTCTAAGATTCTGTCTACAGTTTAAAGTCACACTACAAAAGGGTTGAAGTCATAAAAAGTAATATTAAGGTTTGACCTAATTACTAAAAATAAAATTAAAAATCCATCTGACTTTCATATCTACAAAATAATATCCCTGACATTTGATTTTGCATTACAAATAAAGGACTAATTGTAATTTTCTTATAATCTTGGAGGGTGTTTGAATTGTATTTTGCTTACCGAGGGGTATAAATAGGAAAATTTTAAAATAAAAACCAATAAATCTCGGGTAGTTTTCATAATTTCATCCTCCTACAATTTTAGATGTATTACAATTATCCCTTAAATTTAAAATTAGATCTGAACCTTAAGGGTTATTTTCTTTGTTGTTTTTTTTTTCTTTTTTTGGGAAACTTCGATGGGTACTGTTGTAAATATCCTAAATTATCTCTTGTGAAGGTGCTCTATTGTAAACAGCAACACCTGCTCGTTTCTTCGTTCTCTACCTCAACACTAACTATATAGTTATTAAAAATTCAACCCTAATTTTGAAACAATTAAAGTTTAAGCCCAAAACTGAAACTTGTTTTTGAAATAAAACACAATCATCTATAATTTTGACATTAAAACCTAATTATATAAATAATTCTTAATCAACCAATATGGTAATCATATTTTCCTAAAAAAAAATCCGAATTAACTAACAAACTAAAACTGAACCCTAATTTTCCAATTAATTATAGTTCAGCCCCAATTTCTACAATAATTGTGAATCAAACCCAAAATTATACCTAAATTTTGAAATTATACTTGATTCAGCCCCAATTATCATCGTGCAGGCGTTTTGCTACCCGCTCGCCGCCTACCTCGCCGTCCGCCGCAACCGGACCCACGTTATCGCCCTCGGCGCCTTCCTCTGGGCCGCTGCCACTTTTCTCGTCGCCATTTCGTCTACTTTCGCCGAGTTAATCGCAGCTTTTTCCACAAACTGATTATTACTATTATTATTATTATTATTATTATTATTATTATTATTATTAGTATTATTATTATTATTATTATTATTATTCTTAATATGTCAAGTGTTTTGGATTGGAGTTGTGATTCAGCACTTTTTTGGAATTATATTTTAATGGCATGATACTTTAATGGCATGTGAATTGATTTTTCCGAGGAAAGAAGTGGAATTCCGTTTCTCCAAAAATAAAATAAAATATTAAAGAGAGGGAGAGAGAAAATAAGAAAAATGCTTCGAAATGGAGACAAATAGGAAATAAATTAAGCATAATATATGATAATTCTTAATACATTTGGGAATCGAATTTTGGTGGTAATTTGGTGGTTATAGAGAAAGAAATTGTCAAGTCACTCAGATTTTCACGCTCTCTTATTAAATAAAATTATGGTAGGGGACCGGTGTGCGGTAAGATTCGAACCCACGGATACGACTTTTACAAATGCGTTATCCACCACTTAAAAGTTTCTTCTTAATTAAGCAATTGAGATTACTTTTGGAAGCTTCAGGCTCAAAATTGTATATAAGAGGGTGCAACCCATTTGTGCTTAAATTRGGAAAAYCAATATAGTATTATAATTTACATAACTTGTTCAGAATACTAAAATTACAATCACTATTAACATAAAGTTACACTGAAATTGTAAACTATTGTAAACTCGGAGATAACGACTAAGATTTGTTAGTTTGAATTTTTAGATTTTTTTTTAATTAATAAGATTTTATGATCTGGTAGAAACGAGTGTTGAAGGTTTTAATTAACTTTATGTAGGTATGGACCGTAGTTGGATAAATGGTATACGATCAACAGAGGAATATGAGAGTGGGGTTAATGAGTTTATAGAGTTTTCTAAGACTCATGCTCCTAACAATAATGGGAGGTACTATTGTCCATGTGTGAAGTGCTTGAATAGTCAGCGATTAAGTGTTAGAGAAATTAGAGAACATGTGATTTGTGATGGTTTCAACAAGAACTACACACGATGGATATGGCACGATGAGTTTAACATGCCAGATGCAACCCAGACTAAAGATGCCCTCAATGAAGACGTTGATAAAGAGATGTATGATAGAACAGAAGAGATGATTAATGATGTTAGAGCAGAGGCATTTGAGCAAGCACATGCAAATAAGAGTTACGATTCCTTGTCAGCCGATGCCGAGAAACCTCTTTACCCGAGCTGTAAAACCTATTCCCAATTGTCTGCGATATTGAAACTTATTAAGTTGAAGGAGACGCATGGGTTGAGCGATAAGTGTTTTACGGAGTTGTTTGGCTTGTTGAAGGGAATGCTTCCAGAGGATAATGAATTGCAAGAATCTAACTAAGAAGCGAAGAAGATTTTGTGTCCTCTAGGCCTAGGATATAAGAAGATTCAAGCATGTCCTAACGATTGCATTCTCTACAGAAAAAATTACAAAAATTTGCACGAGTGTCCAAACTGTGGAACTTCCCGTTACAAGAAGAATAATGATCATGATGCTATTTGTGAAGGTGGTAAAAAAAATCCCCATCGAAGGTTTTATGGTATCTCCCAATAATACCAAGATTCAAACGCTTGTTTGCGAGTCCAACCGAGGCTAAGAACTTAAGATGGCATGCCGATGAGAAAATCGATGATGGAAAACTTCGACACCCGAGTGATTCGCCTCAATGGAAGAAGATGGACCAATTATATCCTTGTTTCGGCAACGAGCCAAGAAACCTAAGGCTGGGACTGTGTACGGATGGGATGAATCCGTACTGTAATTTGAGTAGCCAACATATTTCATGGCCAGTTCTACTTGTAACTTACAACCTTTCTCCGTTAATGTGCATGAAACGCAAATACATTATGCTGTCTATGATGATTTCGGGATCAAAAAAACCCGGAAATGACATATATGTCTATTTTCAGCCGTTGTTGGAGGACTTGAAAAAGTTGTTCGTGGAAGGCATTGATGTTTACGATGCATACAAAAAAGAAACCTTCAAGATGCGGGCAATGATCTTCTGTACGATTAATGATTTCCCAGCATATGGCAACTTGTCCGGGTATTGTAATAAGGGCCATAAAGCATGTCCCAAATGTGGAGAGCACACTGATTTTCATCAGCTTGAGCATGGCAAGAATACAGTGTATCTCGGTCATCGAAAATGGCTTGAATCAGCTCATCCATATCGTCAATTGAGTAAAGCTTTCAACGGCAAAAAAGAGGAAGAAAAAGCTCTAGAGACATTAACTCCTGAGCAAGTCTATGACCAGGTGAAAGACATTAACGTGATATTTGGTAAGACACAAAAGAAAAATCCGGTTGAGAAATGCTTATGGAAAAAGAGATCGATTTTTTTGAGCTTCCATATTGGAAGAGTCTTAAGGTGAAGCATTGTATTGATGTGATGCATTTGGAGAAGAATGTGTCAAATAGTCTTCTCGGAACGCTTCTCAATATAAAAGGTAAGAGTAAAGATAGTGTGAATGCATGAAAGGACATGGTTGCCCTGGGAATACGAAGGGATTTAGCTCCAGTGTCTCATGGGAAGAGGACTTATTTACCACCAGCTTGTTACACATTATCGAGAAGTGAAAAAAAGAGTTTATGTGAATGTTTGCGTGGTGTTAAAGTGCCTCAGGGATTTTGTTCAATCGTGAAGAGACTGGTGTCGATGAAAGATTTGAAATTTCTAGGCTTGAAGTCTCATGCCCATCATGTGTTGATGCAACAACTCTTACCGATTGCTATTCGAGGTATTTTGCCGAAAAAAGTGAGAAACACCATAAGCAGATTGTGTTTCTTCTTTACTGCGATATGTAGTAAGGTCATCGATCCTCATGTTTTGGATGATTTGGAGAAGGACGCTGCAATTATCTTGTGTCAACTTGAAATGTATTTTCCACCCGCTTTTTTTAACATAATGGTGCATTTGATCATTCATCTAGTGAGTGAGATAAGAGAATGTGGCCCGGTGCATTTACGGTGGATGTATCTTATCGACCTGAAGCTTCTATAGTTGAACGTTACGTCGCAGAAGAGGCCATTGAGTTTTGTAGTCAATATTTGTCCGAAAGAAAATCTGTTGGTCATCCAAAATCTCGCCATGAAGGTAGAAGTCTTGGTAAGGGAACACTTGGGGGAAAATTGAAGAATGTTGATCGTGAAGAAGTGCTACAAGCACATTTGAACATTATGAATAATACTCATAAAATCAAGCCTTATTTAGATGCACATAAGGCATTGATAAAGGAACAAAACCCTCGAAAAACTGAAATGTGGTTGGTGAATGAGCACAACAACACTTTCTTGTCTTGGTTGAAGGGACATGTTACGAATGAGGTTTGTACATCTGATTTAGTTAGATGGTTAGCTAGTGGTCCCAATTTTGACGTCTTGTCATGGCAAGGGTACGACATCAATGGGTATTCTTTCTACACGAAGGAGCAAGATGATAAAAGTACTATGCAAAATAGTGGCGTTACATTTGAAGCTGAGTGTATGCATTTCTCAAGTTCGAAAGATAAAAACCCTCTACGTGCAACAAGCTCATATTTTGGGATTATTGAGGAAATATGGGAGATTGACTACATTAAATTCAGGATTCCTGTTTTCAAGTGTAAATGGGTTGGTAATAATGGCGTGAAGGTAGACGAGTTTGGAGTTACATTAGTTGATTTTAGTAAAGTAGGATCTAAATATGAGCAATTTGTCATGGCATGCCAAGCTAAATAAGTATTTTATGTCACCGATCCGAGTAACAAAAACTTGGCAGTAGTCTGCAACGGCAAAAGAATAATATCTACTMATGGTAATGATGAGTTATCTTTAGATATCYACGAGTTTCCTGCCTTCTCGTCYCTTCCSGACATGGATTCAGAACATGAAACCGATGATTTTCGTGCCATTAGGGTCGATCATTGTGAAGGGATTTGGGAAAACATACCAACTAATTAGGTATTAAGTTTGAAATTTTTTTATAACATTATTGTCTATTTATGCGTTGATATCTTTTATTCATTTCTCTTTGTACATTTTTTTAATATATCAAATATCTGTACTAATTTTAACAAGATGGTTAATGTTATTCATGAATCGCCCTTATTGATATCTTTTAATTTTATTGTGTAAACAGGCTGCGTTAATAGGCATGGAGGGTCACATTGATGATGATGGTCAGCTGCCATCTTCCGATCAGTCGGGCACTTCAGTTCAGCCGACCAGTACTCGCCAACCTCGCAGATCGACACGCATGGCAAGGATGATTTCAAGAAATCAGGCTAAATGGAAGGTTTTAATCGACAAGCATCGATTTCAGGTTATTAGACCCAAAAAGACGACTATCGACAACTGGAGTAGTTATTTGGGCTTCTTGGGAAGAAAAGAGCCAAGTATACTAATCGGTTCGTGGAAGCAAGTGCCAGCCACTACTAAGGAGTTGGTTTGGCAAGGGATATTGGTACGAAGGTTTTATCATTTCTCTTCATGTGTTTTTCAATCAAAATGTTGTTTTATTATCAACTAATAAATTTTATTCTATAATGTAGGAGAGATTCGATATTTTTATTGTTGATGGCGAGAATGAAATCGAGTTTTCTCAATGTGATGTGAAATTGCAATTGAAGTTAAAGAAGAAGATGATAAGTTATGTTGGGGGGCGTTGGGCTGTTTTCAAGACTAACCTCACAAATGATTACATATATGGTGATATAAGAGAGCCCCCGTATGTAAAGGATTACAAGTTCCTCGATAAAGTTACTTGGGATGCTTTCGTTGCGTTACGACTCACTTCAGAGGAGAAGGTAATATTTTTCTGCGTATGTGAGCTTGTGTGTTCATTTTTTTGGGACTGTTATTGTAAGCTTTGTTATTGTAAGCTTTGGTGGGCTTTGATTGGTTTGTGGTAAAAAAATGCAAATTTTGATAGTTTGAGGACTAATATATAATTTCATGGTATTTTTACATTTTAGTAATTTTGAGGACTAATATAAAGTTATATCAGAAGTTGAGTAATTTCATGGTATTTTCATTTTAACTTGCTTGAACTATTTATGTTCCTCTTATTATAACAATATGAGTATTTTCTTCTCCTCTTTCAAATTAATCAAAATGTAGGGCACTGTGTGTGCGATATAATATATTATAATTTTGAGGACTAATAAATTTTATTGTAACATACATTTTTAACAATATTGTAACATAGATTTTTACATATAATATTGTTTGAAGTGGTGTTTTATAATATAGTATATTTATAATTTTGTAAAATACTTAATGATTCCCAACTTCTGATATACTAACATTTAATTGAAATTTTGATGGCAGGAAAAGAGGAAGAAGGCCCAAGAAGTGCAATCTCATAATAAGTGTCCACAGAGGACATCTCGTGGAGGTTACAAACTTTTGAAACAAAAAATGATGGAAGAGAAGGTCAAGGAGAGACAAAAAGCCTCACAGGATCCTTCGGAGATTATCCCTCCTCCATCTCCCCCAACTCGGCATGAGAAATGGAAGAGAGCGCGCATGAATTCTCATGGACAATACACCACTCCAGAAGCGAGAATTATTGCTGAAAAAATTGTTAGTTGTCTTTCGTGTATCAAATAGAAAAATATATTACGTTTTAGACATGATTATCAAAACTAACTTCTGTACTAGAATTAACCTTATTACATTTGTTGCAGGAGTCTTTAGAGGAACAACAATCTTCCGGCAGTTTCAAAGAATGTGGCACAAATGATTTACTTGCTATTGCAGTAGGCAAGCCCGATCATCCTTGCCGTGTAAGAGGAGTTGGGAAAGGATATACAGTGAGTACCTACTTCGGAAACCAACTCCAACGTAGTGGAATGGTGTCACGAGCGGAATTCAATAACACCATTGCTGAAATGGAGAAGAAGATACAAATGATTTTGAGCTCTCAAGCCACATCCGCCGGACAGCCCATCACTCCAGTAGTCGATAGTGCAAAAGGGAGTAATACTTTTGCGGATCAGGATCCGGATCTTTTGGCCCGTCACGATGAACACAATGATGAACATGATTTATATGTTGAGGATCCTCAAAGGAGATTGGTTGCATATGGCCGTCTTGTCGACTTGGGGTCAATTGTTCATCACAAGAAAATAAAAGTTGATGAGGTGAGAGTGACAGTAGTACGAGTTGTAGTAGAAGATGCTCAAGTTCCATTCCCGATAGAAGAGGTCACTAAGGTTGGAGAAGCACCAAATAATTTCATTGTTTGGCCAAGAAGGTTGGTCGAGCGTGTTGGTCGAAAGGTACTTACCTCTTAATTTGATCTACATAAATATTATAGGTAATATATAAAATATAGTTTGTGATGTAAATAATTATAATTTTTATTATTAACAATAGTAATTATTAATTATAATAATAATTATAATTCTTATTATTAACAAAATTTATATTTTTAAACATTTTTAGTAAGTACAATATTTGTGGAGTCACTTAAAGTTTTCTTAAATTGCAATTCAGCTCCAATTTTAAAGTTTTCTTAAAGTTTATAATTCAGCACCAATTTTATAATTCAGTCACTTAAAATTTTCTTAATTATAATTCAGCCCCAATTTATAAAATATTTGCTAATCAAACCCGATACTAGTAATATTTAAAAATAGTAGTTATTAACAAATGTAATAATTATAATTCTTATTATTAACAATAGTAATAATTATAATTCTTCTTATTAGCAAATATAGTTATTATAATTCTACTAATTGTTTAGAACTAACATATTATAATTATTTTTGTAGGGAATTTCTCAAAGGGAARTATTTRRAAACCCCCAGTCTGCATCCAAGACTCAAAGTGATGTGCTGAAAACTTTGTGGTTTGCGGCAGCCGATATTAATCAACCGAAGTATGTATGTGTTGAAGTCGGGGTTGTGAGTCTGAAGACAGTCGAAGTGTACATAAATCAAGAGGACATCATGGGGATGCTAGTAACTTGGAAGATTTCGATTTCGGTCATTCAATTTTACAACAAGTATTCTTTTGCCTCTAATAATTACAATTAATTATTTGGAACCTAAAAACAATATCAAACTCCATACAAACTTTTTAAACATTTACAATGTTGTAGGTATCTGTATAACGAATTAAGATCATCACAGAGAAACGATAGATTTGGATTGATAAGTCCATTGAATCTTCAGCATGGCAATATCGAAGAAACGATACAAGAAAGAATTGGAGAAATGGATTTTGAGTGCTTCCTCGCACCTATCTATGAGTAAGAAGTTTCTTTAGTTAATAATTGTTTATTTRTTGATCTAATAAATTATGTCTTGTTTCACATTTTGTAGGACTCATTGGCAATTGATGGTTCTTTGCCCCAAGTACAATTATGTGGCCTGGTTTTGCTGTTTTCAAAGAAAACCAAAAAAAATAATTTCATCTAAGATTGAGACGTATGTTTTCTTTAGAATTTTCTTTGCATTAATTTTATTTATCATTATTTGATGCTTTTGTAATTTATTTTGATATAGAGCATTCAATGCATACCAATTAATGAAAGGGACGCACTCACGACATTTCAAAAAGCTTGATTGGGTTTATCCAAAGGTAATTTATGTTGATGTATAGCAAATTTTAAGATTTGAAAAAATGTTTGAAATATAGCTGAAAGCGTTTAAGATTAATTGATTTATTTACTTATTTCCAGTGTTGCAAACAAGGTGATGCTGATGAATGCAGGATCTTTGTTATGCGACATATGCTTGAGATCGTCAAACTAGATATTGTTGACTCATTTGAAAAGGTAATTTTAATAAATCAAAATTATTATCATTTTTGGTGTAGAAGTCAAATTGAATCCCGGTCAATTTACATTAATTTAAAACTTGTCAATTGATATCTTGTGATGAGTTGTGCATATTGCGTGAGTTGTACATATTTCCTGAATTATGTGTATTGCGTGTAGGTATTCAATATGGAGGGACCTTATTCGGAAGATGACATTGACGTAGTTCATAGACGTTGGGCCGAGTGTTTTCTAGAGGTCATTACTTGAGGGTGCGACTGCATTTTATTTTGGTTTGAAGAAAAAATATCTCTAATGAAACCTTTTTTTGTATGTGAATTGTGGTTATTGTTGTCTTGGACACTTGATTAATAGTGTGGTTTCTTTTGTTATTTTGGGGTGCTTTGAAAGGATTGACATATTGTAGTTGGTGTTTCCTTTGACTGGATTGATGAATATTGTAGTTGGTGTTTTGGGGTGCTTTAAATGGAATGATGAATAGTTTAGTATGTTTTCGATTGAGATTTGGTGTTTTTAATATTCTATAATAATTTTTTACATTTGGGAAAGATGGGGCTGATTACAAAAAACCATTCCAGATTGGTTTTTTAAAATTACCACTCCGGTAAGTTGTACATTCCAGAACGGCATTTGCAAAAAACCGATCTGAAAGTTGTACAATCCAGAACGGTATTTTAACATACCGTTCTGGACTGTACAACTTTCCGGATCTTTATTTTTAAAAAAACCGATCTGGAATGTTCAACTTTCAGATCGATTTTTTGCAAATTACCGTTCTGGAAAGTTGAACATTCCAGAACGGTATTTTAAAATACCGTTCTGGACAGTTGTACATTCCAGATCGGTATTTTAAAATACCATTCTGGACATTCCAGATCGGTATTTTAAAATACCATTCTGGAATGTTGTACATTCCAGATCGGTATTTTAAAATACCATTCTGGAATGTTCAACTTTCTAGAATGGTAATTTGCAAAAAACCGATCTGAAAGTTGAACATTCCAGATCGGTTTTTTAAAAATACCGATATGGAAAGTTGTACAGTCCAGAACGGTATTTTAAAATACCGTTCTGGACTATACAACTTTCTAGAATGGTATTTTTAAAAAACTGATCTGGAATGTTCAACATTCCAGAACGGTATTTTATAATACCGTTCTGGACGGGTGTACATTCCAGATCGAATTTTCTCAAAACCAATCTGGAAAGTTGAACAGTCCAGAACGATATTGTAAAATACCGATCTGGAATGAACAATTGTCCAGAACAGTTTTTTCAAATACCGTTCTGGATTGTACAACTTTCCAGAACGTTAATTGTAAAAACCGATCTGGAATGTGGCGGATAAAGTATAGGAAGGTACCATTCTAGAACAGAATTTTTTTTTCTAGAACAGTTTTTTTTACCCTTCTAGAAAGTCTGCCAATCAAGAAGGGTAAAAAAAGGCGTTCTGGACTGTCTGCCAATCCAGAACTATGTCACTACAGAAGGTACAGAAAGGCATTCTGGATAGGCAGAATTACCCTTCTGGATATGCAGTTTCTGCACTAGTGAAAGGATGTGAAAATGTAGTTGCCAATCATTTGTCTCGCATGTTAGTAGATAGTGAGTCTAGCAAACTTGATTTTGTCGATGATATTTTTCCTTATGAGGATGCTAACACTATTGAAAACATTGGCGAGCCTTGTTATGCCGATTTTGTCAATTATCTTGCATGCAATATTATTCTAACCACTTTTCTGCCCAAGAAAGGAAGAGATTTTTGTCCAAATGCAGGAGTTTCTTTTGGGATGATCCATAACTGTATAAACGGTGCAAGGATGGACTTTATCATAGGTGTATACCGGACGAAGAAAAAATTGATGTGTTGAGGTTTTGTCATGACAAAGGAGGACATTTCGGAAGCCAAAAGACAATATTCAAGGTCCTCCAATCCAGTTTATATTGGCCCTCACTCTTTGCCGATGCACACCAATATTGCTAGACATGCGATAATTGTCAAAGATCGGGCACAATAGGGAAGAAGGACGAGATGCCTTTGGTTCCGAATCAAGTAATTGAAATCTTTGATGTATGGGGTATCAATTTTATGGAACCATTTCCAGAAAGTGGAGAATACGAGTACATACTCGTTGGAGTTGATTATGTTTCGAAATGGGTGGAAGCAATCCCAACCCGGAAGGCGAATTCTGAGATCGTTCTCAAGTTCTTACACGAGAACATTTTCAGCCATTTTGGAGTGCCAAGAGCGATCATAAGTGAAGGAGGTAGCCATTTCTGTAATCCTGCTTTTGATAGGTTTATGAGCAAGTATGGGGTGCAACACAAAGTAGCGACCCCCTATCATCCACAAACATCGGAAAAAGTGGAAACAAGCAATCGACAAATTAAGAGTATTCTAGAGAAAACAGTGAAGCCAAACCATAAAGATTGGGCGATGAAACTGGTTGATGCGTTGAGGGCATATTGAACATCCCACAAAATGGTTTTGGGCATGAGTCCTTTTCGAATGGTTTATGGAAAGGCTTGTCATCTTCCGGTTGAGTTGGCACACAAATCGAAATGGGCCATACGAACACTGAACATGAATGTGAACGAGGCAGGTGGATTTAGAAAATTGGAATTGAGCGAGTTGGAGGAAATAAGAAACGACTCTTATGAGATGGCGTGGGCAAGCAAGCAAAGGATGAAAGATATGCACCACAAGAAGCTTGTTCAAAAAGACTTGGAGGTAGGGAATCTAGCCTTACTATTTAACTCATGTTTCAAACTTTTTCCAAGAAAACTCAAGTCAAAATGGAGTGGGCCATACTTTATTACGAGTATCAACAAATTTGGGGCTATCACTTTATACGACAATAAAAGCAATTCCACATTTCAAGTTAATGGGCATCGAGTGAAGTTATACCATGGGGGACCCATCCCCAAAACCGGTCGTGAAGTCATTCTACTGAACGATCCACCTCAAGATTTTTGAACCAATACGAGGTAACATCTACCAAAGGACGTTAAAAGTTGCACTTCTTGGGAGGTAACCCAAGTGTTCTTGCTCTATTTAGGGTTTTGTACATATTTTTTCTTATTAATTGAAAGTTTGGAGTAGAGATAGGGTTATAATTGGTGATTTGAGATGTGTAGAAAGCTTGAAATCAACCATCAGCACAAGGCGTCCGATTGGAGGAATGAAAACAGCCAGTCGGATCAAACCTACTGGACTACCATCCGACCGGACAAAGATGATGACCGACCGGACATGCTGCTTGCACACCATCCGATCGGACAATATACAATCCGATCGGACATCCCGGCGGAATCAACTGATTTTGAAACACAGATTTGGGAAGAATATCACGCAAGGTAAGTTTGATTTGGTAAGAATTGTGCTGAATACTGGCAGAATTTTAATTCTCTTATTTTTGGAATTCAGGAAGAAACTAGGTATGTTTTCTCGTATTTTCTTTTCTCTTTGATTTTAAAAAGATACTTAGGATTTCCTTCCTCTAAGCCTTTGACTCCTATAAAAACCCACCTCAGTATTCTTGTTTTTCACAACAATTTTTTTTCTTCAAACAACCCATATTTTTTAACTACCCTCATAAGAAAAGATGAACAACGAACCATCCCCCATATACTTTTGTTATGGATGGGTGAGTAGGAAAGAGTACGAAGATACCGTGGAGAAGTTAGAAATTAAATTGGAGGAACAAAGAGAGAAGATGAACGAGATGAGGGCTAAAATTTCAAACTATATCTGTGAAGAGATAGCACTCACGGAGGATATACTCCACAAGTACTTGGCAGAGGCAGACGACAAGATCGTCAAACTTAAAGCCAAAATTGCTGCAATAGAGGAGGAAATAAAAGATCTTGAAGATGTTGCTTATGGACCTAAACCACCTCTTAACCCATATCGTTCTTAACTCCTTATTTAATTTAATTTTATTTCAGTTGAGTTTATTTATGTTTTTAAGTTCAATACTTGGTTTTTTATCATTTGGTTGATTTTCTATTTTAAATAAAAAGCAATTATGCTCACGTATTGAATAAACAAAGGATTTGTGCTTGTACGGTTCATCATTTAACAAATCTTTTCCTTTTTAATATGTTCGTGAGTTTTGCAGGAACGAACCAATGCACATACTTCAATCAATATAATAAAAAAATATAAAAAATATAATAATAAAAAATTAAAATAAAATATAGCGAGTAGTACCATCCGACTAGAGGGAGGGCTAAACCTATTGGAATAAATCAATTGGAGAACCATCTGACCGGACAAGAGTGATTCGAACTTTTGTGCACCTATTTTTATTTAAGATTTTGAAGCTTAAAAAGTTCGCCCGCAAGAGTACGAGATCACTTGTAGGTTGGCAAGTTCAAACCGAGTCTATCTCTCGAGGAAGACTAGATTCGGAAGTCTGTTTTATGTTTGTTTTCACGACAAAGAAAATAAGAAAAACTAATTCTAAACACTTGGATTTAAATCGTTTATTAAAACTAAGAACTAAGAAATCAAAGTTTTGAAAAGATTTAAGAAAACAAGGGTTCTAGAACTCTGAATAGTCTCCACGACCTCTTGGGATAACCTAATTGATGGTTCTAAACGAATCTAGGGCTCTAGACCCATAAGATCTAGCCAACAAAATTCATCAATCTCATCATCACAAAACTCAACACAATTCATCATACAAGTTGGGGGTGGGGGTGGGTTGATTGAATTATTCTAAGAAGAATTTCTAGCAAGCATATAATTAAAAGCATGAGAAATTAATTAAACTAATTAAGCAAGGGAATTGAAAACTTACTAATTAATTGAAGATAATAACAGCGTTCCAAGAGAAATCTTGAATCTAAATTACCTAAAAACCAATCTACTTTAATCTAAAACCTAGAAATTTAGAACTAAAAAATTATGAAAAGTAAATAAAAAAATAGAAGGACACTCGTTGGGGTTGTCAGCCCCTAAGAGGCCTTGGAACCCTAGGAATATGATTATGCTTGTTAAAAATCCGAAATACATAGGAGTTTATATAGTTTTTGTAAAACTTGGGCCACAAGTTAGGTTTAAGTCGATTTTCCGGGCCTACTAACAGTAAGACTTAGCGGTAAGGGTTAACGCTAAGTTTACCACTAAGTGTCTCTGTCGCTCTCTAACGGTCGACGTAGCAGTAAGGGTGTAACCGCTAAGCGTACCGCTAAGCTCTCTGTTGTTCTCCAGCGGTGGATCTAGCGGTGAATCTAACGGTGTAGCGACCGCTAAGTACTAGCGGTAAGGGCTACCGTTAGTCTAACCGTTAACTTCATATTCTTGCTACTTTTCTGCCAGTTTGCTCATTCTCATCTATTCGTTCCAATTCTTCAACTCAAGCTCCCTTGACTACTTTGCTATATGGAGAAAAACAGAGAATAATCAACTATTTGCGACATTTAAGATCGAATATGGTAAAATAAGCTGGAGATATAAAAATATGAAAATAAGCTTAATCTGTCCTACTTATACCAAAAACACTAACAAAAACTAACTAAAATACTAACAAAAATCAAGACAAATTCGTGTTAATCAAATACCCCATGCTTAACTAGTTTGTTCGTCCTCGAACAAACGATAATTTCAAAGAATAACAAGAATGAAAATAAGTCCAAGCAAAGAGTCGTGCCGTGCTACATAGATAAATTTGAAAATATAGATAAATGCAACGCAACCTCAAACTCAAGAGTTTTTAATATGGACGTGTTTACACTCAAATCATCAAATACAAGCACAATAAACAAGAACTGAAAATCAAAAACTTCTCCATCGCATTTAAGTGTGTAACCAACAAAGAATCGAAAAAGATCTTTTTCGGGTTGTAATGTAGGCACTTTGGATGGGTATGGAATATATAAGTCGTGTGGCTAACTCACGATCTTACATGATCAATAACTCACCAAACTATTCTAATAACAAAGAAATGTGCTTCACCTCATTCAAAAGAAAATCTCACTTAACTTTCATAACGTAGCCTTTATACTTAGGCTATTTCCCAACTCGCAACCAAAAAAACCGACTGATGCACAAACCACTTAAACAATCTAGAAGCTTATGATACGCTTCTTCTTTCAAACTAAACTATTGCCTTTTAAACATTAGGCTTTAAAAAAATAAACAATAAAATACAAGCATTTATCAGCATAGGCAATGACTCAACATGATTACCATCCTTTTTATTCTTTTTTTTTATGGATGGTGATCCTTTATTACAATCTTTCATAAATCCCTGATCAAAACTCAAAAACACAAATAACCAACAAAATAACTAACTCTTACTCCACGCTTTTAATGACGTAAGAGTCGACTCAAAAACACTCATGGTTATAGAAAATGGATATTTGGCTATGATTGGCTCATTCGAAATTTATAGTGGCTAATATATATGGATATGGCCAGAATAAGGGTATTTTTTGTGACTTAATGTCATGTTCAAAGCTAACGACACACAACAATTTCAAAGGGATCTCAAAACAGAACTCACTCAAGTACATGCAATGATGATAAACACTCACGCTACTCACTAGCTTTTGCATGAAATTTTTTTGAATTGACGCTGCTTTTAAGGTTTTGCGAAATCATTTGCGCCCAAGTACCATCTTACAATATATGAAAATAATAATTTTGAAAAATTATGCACTTATGCACGCTCAAAGACAAGAACCTCAATTCATACATAGTTAACTTCGAAAGGCAAGCCAGACAAACACAATTCAGTGCGGGAATTGCAGTTAATCACGAGAGATATAAATTATTATAGGCCATAAGAATTCAAATTGCACTTATAAACAAATTACAAATCATACTCAACCCTCCCCCTCTCTAAAAATTCGGCAATCTCCTGATTGCCACAAGCAAAAAAAAAAATTAAAAGAGGTAAGGAAAAGAAAAACTTCCCTGAAGACTTAAAAAAAAGTCGAGTAGCTCATGTCGAAGTCGTGTAATTCGGTCGGCGGTTCGATCCTTGTGATTTGAATTGGCCCTTAATAAAAACTTTGAAAAACAAAAGAAAACAAATAATAAGAATGAATAATGAAAATAATAAAGATAAAGTCATAGTCCAACATCAAATAAATAAAATTCAATGCCCCTATGACATATGATCGTATGATCCCTGGAACGGAACCATATCCATGGAGTCGGGGGGTGGATAAAGGGGCCATCGACCCATAAATTGGGAAAAGTCAGCTGTCAAACCATTCAACATCTCTCTATTAGCCTCGCTCACCTCTCTTCCCAGACGAGCCTCCTCACGCGCCAATTGTGCCTCTCTATGTCCCCTCCCCGCTTCAAAATGTGCCAACCTTGCTTCCTCGTGCACCTCGCGAGCCTCTTCAAAGGCGAGACGTGTATCCGCCCTAGCCTCTTGGGCTTCATATTCAATGCCAGAAATTCGTCCATTGACATTCGTCTTGAATTCCTTGTAATCAGTGAAATAAGCGTCGAACTCGGGCCGACCCCAGTGTGATGATCCACCAGTCGATCCATACACGGGCCCGGCATGAGGCCTAGTATCTTCCCATCAACCACCTGATTCACCTCCCGACTCTCATCCTCTCCATCGTCCCCGTCTTCTTCTTCATTCTCATCTTCCTCTTCAGTCTCTTCAACATTCGCCCATAATTGGGTCACCGACCTTCTCTCTCCACTCGATTTACCGGTGACTCGAACCATTCGCCATGAAAGTGTTAATGGATGATAGCCAAGCACAATATCGTTGTCCCTTGGTGCGTAACCGCACAATTTTGCGAGGACCATGATGAAAATGCCGTGCGACAGTGGAACCGGACGTTCGTCGCTTATCTTCTTCACGCTTTTCAAGTACTTAATTATCAGGGGGTAAATTTGGACAAAATTCCCCCTCGTCAAACACCACAGTGCATAAAGCTTGTCCCTGTTTATCAAAGTTGCCTCCTCCTTCACGATCACGCATTGGGCCAAAAATCGGTACGCAACGTACAAGGCATTGTCTTGCACCATTGAAATACAGGGTGTCTAAAGGGTGGTTTATATAGGAATTATTGGCTCTAGAAAATAGAAGTCCTAGATATTTCCCAGTTTTATTTAAGGTAGGAGATATTAAACTTACCTAGTCAATTTAGAAATCACATAAGGTAATAGACCTAGACTTTAAACCCAGCCAAAACTCGTGCAAAATAATACCATAAAATGACTTACCTGGTGGAATTAATATTCCCAAAAATTTCCTCCCAGTTCTTTCCAAATTCTGTAGGTTCGATCGCGATAGCGGTCATTCTAGCGGTAAGGGTTATCGTTAGAAATACCGTTAAAACTCTCTGTTACTCCCTAGCGTTGAACTTAACGGTTAGAGTAACCGCTAGGTACACTGTTACACCCATCTGTTCCAGCTAGCGGCAAGTTTAGCGGTTGATCTTCATCGTTACGCCTAGGATGCTAACTATAAGAGCTAGCGGTAAGGGTTACCGCTAGATAACAGCTAGATCCCTAGTTTTGGCGAATTCTTAAACTTTTTTCTCACATCAACATCGCATAAACGTACCACAAACATAAAATCTATTATAAATAAAATAAAGAAAGAAATGTTCAAAAAGAAAATTAAAAGGAAAGAAAATAATACACATGCCTGGGTTGCCTTCTTAGAAGAGCATCGTTTAACGTCGCTTTCTATATACCAATTTTAGCAATCAATTTTCAGCTGGAGGTGGGTCCATAAACTTCACCACCTCATGATCTTGACTCACCGTTATTCCATCACGATACAGCTTCACTTTGTGTCCATTGACTTGAAACGTTGCATCCTTTTTTCTCATCGTACAGAGTTACCGCTCCGAAATTATTAATTTCTTTGATCAAGAACGAACCACTCCATCTTGATTTAAGCTTACCTAGAAAAACCTTTAATCGAGAATTATAGACTAAAGCTAACATACCAACCTCCAGTTGTTTATCAACAAGTTTGCGATCGTGACGAATCTTCAGTATCTTCTTTTGCCTCCATGCGTCATCATATGACTCGTTTCTTATTTCTTCTAGCTCGGTCAATTCAAACTTCCAATATCCGCCCGCTTCATCATAGTTCATATTTAGCTTGCGGATGGCCTAACTTGCTCAGTGCTCTATTTCAACAGGCAAATGAAACGCTTTCCCGTAAATGAGTCGAAAAGAGCACATTCCAAGCACTGTTTTATAAGCTATTCGATAATCCCACAGTGCGTCAATAAGTTTCACTGCACAATCCTTCTGATTTGGTCCAACCGTCTTCTCGAGGATAGCATTCAGCTGGCGATTGCTCGTTTTGACATATCCAGAAGTTTGAGGATGGTATGGTGTAGCTACCTTGTGTCGGACTCCATATTTTGTCATCAACCTCTCGAAGGCTCGGTTGCAGAAATGGCTCCCTGTAACGCCCAAGTTTTATTTTATTYTTATGTTAAGCCCAATTTATTTATTTTTTTATATACATTCTTTTATTTCAAGTCCAATAAGCCTTTACCCATTCAATTACATTATTTTCATTTGATTTGATTTTTTTCGAAAGCCCAAGTTTAATTATATTATTTTTTTTACCTAAGCCCAAAACAAAACCCAACAATAAAGCCCAACCCAAACCCACCGCCGAACCACCACCTTCACGGCCGATCCAATTCGCCGAGTCBTCTCCGCCGCTGTATCCCCGTGTCTCCCGCCGGCCGTCGAGTCCTGTCAGCCGTAGCCCGTTGCCGATTGTTGATGTCAATCACGGTGGAGGTTGGAGCCCCCTTCGCCGCTCTTGTAGCCAGAGACCGAACGCCGCTACCACCTTGTCTGTTCACCGAGGCTGTAATTCAACGCCGTCGAAGAGGAGAGGAATTGTGTTCTCCATTTCGGCCGTTTTCTGGTTTTGGGGAAGGAAAAAAATGGAGAAAAGGGGACTGAATGGCTAAGATTTGGGTTTTATACCTAGCAACTATCCAAAATCACTAATTGACCCCCAAGACTTTCATCCTTGTGCAATTGAACCCAAATGTCCTCAAATAGTTCAATTGAGCCCCAGATTTAACCAAACCCCAATTTCAGCCCCAAAACTTGTCAAGAACCCTACTCCAGCCCACAAGACTTTCAAGTTATCTTAATTTTACCCCTCCAATTCCAAGGACACTACTAAAACAACCCTACTGCCCTTGTTTTCCCTTACCGAACGTTCGATTCATGGCTATGGTTTAATTATATTATTTTTTTTAGTCCAATCAATTTTTTTCAAAGCAAGTCCTGAGTTAAATTATTATTTTTAATGTAGGAAACGAGGGATCTCAAAACTAGAACTTTCAAGTACGAGCATCTACTTCCATTTTTTCACGAAATTACATTCAAAGGTGGGTGATTCTAAACTTTTTCAAAACTATATGTTTGTCTATATTAAATGCAAWTATATGAATTATCTATGTCTCAATGCAACATTCCATAGTAGCTTTCGAGCTAAAACAACAGATAGTGTGTTGTAGCCATTCATTTATGGTCTATATGATTTCTTTTTAACATTTACAAATGTGTCGTATGTTTCTCTATGTTAACTGTGATCAATGCAACATTCCATAGTAGCTTTCGAGCTAAAACAACAGTAGCCTTTGAGCTAAACAACAATAGCTTTCGAGCTAAAACTATGGTTGGCCAACATCTATGAACGATTGACAGTGTGTTGTAGCTATTCATTTATGGTTTGTATGATTAGTGTTTAATATTGACAAAAGAATCCCCCACGGAGCGAGTTGAAAGCTCACACCCATTTTTATCAAACTTTTCAGGTTGAGGAGTTGGATGTGGTACACGGCGGTGGATGCGAAGATGTTATTTTCAATGATATTTTACTTTTTTTTTATGGTTTGGTATCTTTATTTTATGTCAAGTTTATAATAAAGTTTGAAACTTGTGTTTCCGTTTAAGAGTCCGTAAACAGTCGAGTTAATGCTATTTTGATTTTAAGTGAATCTCCTACTTTTTAAATAAATATTTAAGTTTTATTCACGCTTCCGCTCAATTTTTTCTGTAACTATGATTTATTGGAAAAACTCATGCCCTTGATTTTTTTTTTAAGTTTTATTTATGAAAAATTAAAGTTTATATTTTTCGAAATTGGGGCGTGACAGAAGTGGTATCAGAGCCATTCACAGTTCTGTAGACTCGCTAAATTTTTTTCGTTTGTAGATTTCAAAAGAAAAAAAAATTACGAACTAGTCAAAAGTTTTATTATGATTTATTTTTATGTTAAAAGTTTAAAGGTTAAATTTTAATATAAGTGTAAAACTATGACAACAAGCATCCATCTCCGCCATCCCGCACCAACTCCACAAGGTATATGCATAAGAACTTTATGTTTTCAATTTTCTAAGTGCATGTTTTCAATAGAGAATACAAGAATCATTACCATTGCAAATGTTATGCTATGCTATGCGAAGGGATTTCTATAGACATGATCACTATGATATTTTACAAATCACATGTTTCTATGCATACATTATTTCCACGAGAACTATTTTATTGGAAGAACTATAGATCTCTATGCACGATGAACTTTACAAAACCCCATGCAATAACTATAGAACAATGACTCCGAGGCGTACTCCTAAAGGTCAAAACAAAACCAATGCTATGAATCAAAGAAATGATATGAACCAAGCTCATGCTGGGAACCAAGCGTCTCATACGAATCAAGTTGGTCAAAATATGAATGATGTGTTCGCGTCTATGAATAATCATGCTCAAATAGTGGAGCAATTTCGCCGCTACGCACCTCCCACTTTCACTGGAAAAGAAGAAGCTATTTATGTTGAGGATTGGTTCCGTTCTTTGGAACGAACTTTCAAACTACTGAATTGCAGCGATACTCAACGAGTGATTTACGCTGAGTACCAACTAACTGAAGGTGCAGACCGTTGGTGGGAAGGTTATTGGAGAACCAGGACTGAACAAGAGCGTGAGGCTCTAACTTGGAGTGAGTTCAAAGAGATTATGAGAGGTCAATACTACCCAAGGTTTTATCGTGAACAAAAGGAACTTGAATTCTGGGAGTTAAGGCAAGAGGGGATGTCAGTTATAGATTACGAGGGGAAGTTTACTGAACTAAATCGATTTGCAACCCACTTGGTGGATACCGACTTGAACAAGGCTCGTAGATGAGAGTAAAAATCATGACAAACAAGGAAAGAAGGATGAACATAATCAAGGAGATCAACCTGCTAAGCCTGTTTGTGGGAATTGCGGGAAAAGTCACTTTGGGGAATGTCTAGCAGGGAAAAATGCATGTTTTCGCTGCAAACAAAAAGGGCATCTGGCAGATGATTGTCCGATTTTTGGCAATACTAAGTGTATAGAGAAGAAAGGACCTGGAGGAAGGGTAAATGGGTCAAATAAGCCTTATAAGCTTGGATTTCCCATGTTTGACCAAACTTGACCCAAAATGGTCAAAATAGACCATTTGGGTCGATATGGCTCGATATGACTCGGCATGGCTCGGCATTTGGACGAGATGGCTCGGACACTAAGTAACCCAGTGTTGTCAGTGTACCCAGTGTCCGCAGCTCTCGGCATGAGTGTGCGGGGGCCTCGGCAGCTCTCGATGGTGTGACTCGGTAACACTAGGCGTGGCTCGACAAGCTCGGCATCGATGCGCGTGTGGCATCAGTCGATGCTCGGAAGGATCGACGCAACAGAGAGTTGGCATCGACCCTGCATCGACCGAAGCAGGCAAGTCTCGATGGCGACGCGCACGGGCTCTCGGCAGGCTCTCAGCGGTGTGACTCGGACACTGGGTAACCCAGTGTCAGCTGTAATACTTCAAATCGAGGTCTGATTTCGCCAAAACTTCACTTGTAAGCTCACACTTGACCATCCCCAGACCAAAATTCAAAATACCTAAATTAAACATAAAATTAATTATTTATGATTAAAATAACCATATTAAGTATAAAATCGAAAAGAAATACGAAAAACAATAAAACGAGAGAAATAATTTAATAACTTAACTAATCGACTCAAAAATTGCTAAAAATATTATAAAACCCGACTTAATAATATGAGAAAAACACCACAATTACATGCAAAACAGCAACCACGTCAAAATCGGGACCAACTGCATCTTGAACCATATTAATTTACGCGTTTGATGATTCTTCAGAAGGGATGTAAGAGGGTCCTCCAGCATGGAAATCTTGATGGCGTCCAGAGGTGGGGAGCTGAGTTTCTCCATGGTAAATCCATTTAAATTAATTTGGCACGAACCCGAGTTTCACCAGGTTGTGCTTAATCTCATCGACGTCCAGGTAACCACTATTCATACATCTGCTACGATTACAAGGACATTTCAGTCTCTGTCCATCCTTCTGAGCGGAATGTGCTTGCGCAAATTTAATAAAACTGTCAAATCCATCCACGAATTATCAGGATAAATAGCCATTGTTGATTCGCTCGTACATCCAACCACGATTGGAACTCATCCTAACATTATACGGTTGACATATTAATTTATCGAAAACTGGGCAGCATGAGGGGTGGCTAGAGAATGATTGAGATTCTTGGTAAGGCCATATCCCATTCGAGAATGTGATTTTCCTATAATACAGTGTCTTAGTATATGAATTTTTGTTGACTAAAGATTTCGGCAGCATCTCCCTTTAGTTCTCTAAGTACACATATATTGCAGTGCACTTGAGAACATAAGAGAGATATTGAACCAAAATTTATGTTATCAACAAAAAGAAAACATATAGATAAGATAAGCCATATTACAATCACGCTCTCAAACTATCCAAAGAAGTGGACAATTCCGGATTTAGTATCGAATTCACTATTCGATACTAAATCTAAAACGAGTCAAGATATATTATTTGAGTGTATATATGAAGATTGTATTTGGGATCGAAACTATTTTAAACCCCGTTATTGGAGGGACGAAACCTCCCCGGACGGCGTCATAAACCACGTCAAAATAGACGTATACATTAATTGATAAATCACATCATTTCAACAATATTTACAACATATATATGTTACACACAACATGCATGTACCGATCACCACAGTATTTCACCACCACAATCACAAACAATTATTAAAACATTTTGAAAACCACCGTCATATTTTATAATAACTTTAAAAACCGTTATTGGAGGGATGAAACCTCCCGGCCGGCGCCGTACACCGCCTCATCAGCGACGTCTTCCCAGACCAATCACAACATCAAGCCCTCACATTCAAACCATAACACCAGACACACAGAAACATTAAGTTAACATGCATGTACCGATCACCACGGTATTTCACCACCATCGTAGAATACACTTTAATGATAATTGCATAACTATTCATAAATTAAACCATAATTAGGTAATTATTCCTAAATTGAACCTAATTATTTGATTATTCCTAAATTGAACCCTAATTAGGAAATTATCTCTAAATTGAACCCTAATTATTTGATTATTCCTAAATTGAACCCTAATTAAGTGATTATTTCTTAAATTAAACCCTAATTAGGTAATTATTCTTAAATTAAACCCTAATTACTTTATTATTCCTAAATTGAACCCTAAGTACATAATTATTTCTAGATTGAACCCTAATTGTATAATTATTCCTAAATTTAACACTAATTCTAAAACTAACCCTAAATTGAATCTTAATTCAAAAATTATAATCAAAATATAAAAAATAAATGAATACATACAAATAATATACAATTATAATTATACATTAAAAACTAAACTAATAAATTCAATGAATATACAAAAAAAAAAAACAATCAAACAACTTACCCTCGAATGGCGACGGGAGACCGCAGGCGACGGAGCGGAGGCGGCGACGAAGACGGCGGCAGTGGCTCGACGGCAGGCGAAAGAGGCGGAGACCTTCGGACAAGGTAGACGGCAGGCAGTGTCTCTTTCTACTGCTGTGGCTCGGCTCGACGGACAAGGCGGCGGTGGCACGGCTAGGCTCGACGGTCAAGACAACGACATTTCTTTCTTATTTTTTTTCCATCTCTTTTTCTTTCTTTCTGCTACGCATAGTGAGAACAGCGGCCTTGCCCGCTGGTTTAATTAGGGCAAAATTTCCGAGGGCATTCTTTCGACCCAAAAAAAATGACCAATGCCTAGAATGACGCACGAAACACGAACACCTCCTAGACCTGCACCGCAAACACGAGTTAGAAAGGACCACCGGTGGTTTTCCGGTGGAAACCTCTCCGATGCTTAAGTCAGTAAGTGTTTGAGGTGTTTTCCAAAAAATAAGAAGGAATGCTCAAAGAATGACATACCTTTCTCAGCCTTGGGGCTGAGATATTTATAGTTTTTCTAGCGGGGACCCTTTTCCTTGATCTCGGAAACAAAGGCCGCGAATCAGGGGCCGTTTAGACAACAAACTCTGACAAGTGGTCCCACTTGTCCCCCTGCTAGGGGTCAAGAAGCCAGATCTTTCCTACTCCTAGTCTCTTTTCTGCTGGCGAGCCTGCCTCCATTCCTTCAAGGTTCATTTTACAGGAGGTCTTTCACCAGCCAAAGATAACTCCCGGGCTGAGACAACGCTGCTTAGCTCTACCAGGCTCAGGACAATTCCAGAGCTGGGGTGACCCTCGCTGTGAACAGGTCAACTTCACCCAGCAGAAGTCGCCGTGAAGTTCCCTTTTTGGTTATCTAAATCCAGATCTACCCCAATCCGGGTCTGGCCTACTCCTGCCTCATCAACTCCTTGCCCCGGAATAGTTGGGGTAGAACTGTAACACTCCAGGGCCTCTTAGGAATAAATGAGATCCCACTCATCCTTTATTGTTTCTGGTACTGGTATCAATCCCGTGGAATCCGCCTGACAACAAGGCCTAATCATTGGCACTAGTGGTGTCGGCCCATATTCCCCAAACGGTTGCCATACCTACGCATCTTTCCAAGTACTGTACCCGATTGGTCAGCGGTACGTGTCATACTCTAGGACGGTTAGCATCCCAGCTCACTGCCTAGGATACTGTTCCTCTGTCCGCATTAAATGTGAGGATCCCATCAAATCCCGCTTTTTCCTTGATTTTCATTTTTCAAATTGATCCGCCTTCCTTTTGTCCCTCCAAATACCTTTTCCCCTTCATATTTAATTTCTACTTCTCAAAAACTCTTTAAAGGCTTCCTCCCTACTTCTTCTTCAATATTTTGGCGATTTCTGCTCCTCCGGTAATCTTCTTCTAATCTTTCCAAGCAATTATTATCAGATACCCTTTCCTTCTTCACGCACTCTTTAATTATGTCAATTTCTTCTTCCCGAACTAACTCCGCCAGGGAGAGTTCGTCGGGGGCAACTCCGGTGAACTCCACCTCTACCGTGAACCTTTCCTCCGCCGATTCCTACGCGACGGCTCCGGGGAGGGGGCTACCGGAGATCCTACCTCCTCCTCCTCCTGACAACCTATCCTCAATAGTTAGCAATCGCAGCCTTAAAGAAATCCGCGCAAAATACCCTATCTCCGATATGTTCTCCTTCACCAATCCGGAACCCGGTGAGGGGGCATCATCACCGCCCGCCGGTCATCTCACTTTCTACGTAGACCAGTTCTACGCGGGGTTAAGCCTGCCCATCCATCCCTTCATTCAGGCTATTTAAAGGTTGTACCATATTCCAGTACAGCAATTCCTGCCTAACGCCTTTCGCGTTATGTCCGGATTTCACCTGGCAACACAGTATGCCAGGATCACCCCCACAGCTCAGCTCTTCTTCTCTTTATTCCAAGCAAATAGTTCTTCTGGTTTTTTCTACTTATCAGGTCTTCCTACCTCTCATAAGGCCTGGAAAAAGAAGTTCTTCTTTGTTCAGTGCTCGGGGGATTGGGGCTTCCCTACCGAACCCATTAGTTTTCTGCATCCTCAAATGCGCTTACCTCGAGGGGATAGGTCACCAGATCTAAAGGAAATAATTGCCCTCTTAAACCAGAACCCCCTTGACTTGTCCAAGATGCTTACCATCAAGCTCTTGAACTTCTTTAATTCCCAACAAGGACACGGTCCTCTGCTACCCAAGATTGGTATTTTTCTCGGAATGTCCTGGTTTTATTGTTTTCTCGCTATAGTTCTTTTATCATATTTTTCACTGTTTCGCTTTTCCATTTCAGAGAAGATGATGCTGGCGAAGATGGAAGCCAGGGCTCGCAAGGCTGCAGCAGGGAGCCAGAAGAGCCCTCTAGGGGAGCCTGCTAGAGCTACTCCTGCCCCGGAAGAGGTCCTCCTCGCTACGCCACTCCAGAGCCAACCTCAGGCGCCATCCCGGACTCCCGAGCCCGTCAATAAAAACCCAGAACCGAGGAGGAGCCCAGTGCGTGAACCAGCAGCTCAACCTTCGACGAATTCGGAAGAAGAGCAACAGTTGAAGCGGAAAAAGCGGAGCTGGGCTGACCTTACATCATCCTCCAGGGATCCTCCTCAGACTGCTCTGCCCTTCACTCCCAGGGCTGCTCCTCAAATTATCCCTCCGGCCATTTCTCAAGTACCTCTTTACCCGAATCAGACCTTTTTTAATAGATCGGTCCTGAACTGCCTTGGAGAACTGGCAAGGCAATTCATGATGGGGTTAGCTCCTACATACGACTGTAACATTGTGGATAAGATGTCAGATCCGGAGCTGGTTGAGTTCTACTTCAAGGTAGAGGCTCAGGTATAACATTTTCCACCTCTTATATCCTTAACTTTTCCCAGTTTTCCCACTTACCCCTTCCTTGCATCAGGCTTTAGTAGGACGAGCATCTTTGTTGGCCCGAGCTCGAGGCTCTTTGCTGCATGCTGATCTCAAGGGGGAAATTGAGATTTTGAGGAAGCGAGAATCAGAGCTGATGGCTAAGGTCCGGGAGGGCCAAGAAGCCCAAATCAAACTAAAGGGCTCAGAGATGGAGATAGACTTGCTGAAGGCTGAGCTCTTCAAGGTCAAGGAGTCGGAGGAGAAGCAACGAGATCTTATTCTTCTTCGCGAGCAAGAGCTGGACGAGAAGGTGAAGTAATCTAGGGCTGACGGAGTGGATCAGGGCCGCATTGAAGGGCGTGCCAAGGGGAGATTTGAGTTTCTTAACTCGGAGGAAGGGTTAAACCTAATACAACTGACCAGAGAGACCACTCGTCGAGCTTTTCTGGGCTCTGAGGAACTGTATGACCTTCTTGTTCCCGAGGCGGAGGTCTACTTTGGATTAGGTCTTGATGCCCACGCTAAATGGGTGGCCGAACACCCTTCTACTCCTTATGATCGGTCTACCAAGATTGAAGGCGTCAGCGAGCCCACCTCCTTTTCCCATGTTCCGGAGGACGACCGCATCCACCTATTACACCCTGCGGCCTTTGCTGACTACATCCGCCAGGCCTTCTGCTCTTCTTCCCCCCATGAATAGTCGTTAGCAATGGTTAGCTGGGTCTTCATGTAGAGCCGTACCCCGTAGGAAATCTTTTCTGCCTTGTTTTATCTGTCTAGCTTTTTGAACAGACCTGTTTATGGTAGCCTGTGTGGCTGGTCTGTCACTTTTCTGATGCGTGCTTTGTATTCGGACTTTTTTACTCAGTATCAATTAATGTTTTTTGTCTTGTTGAAACTCTTGATTTTTTAGGGTTTACTGATTTTCCGGGAACCCTAGTACTTTTTGATTCCTTTTACACGCGCTTTCATTCCTTTAAATACGTTCATGTCTTCACTATTTCACCAATCAATCTGAAAAATATCTTCTTCTCCTTTGATCGAAGAACTCAATACGGTTAAGAGAAAAAACATCTCCCTAGTTGTGGAGAAGTTCAAGCTTTCCGACCAACTAGTCGCGCTCGAGGAGAAAGTTGGTTATCTCTATCAACTACTGGAGAGGAAACGCCAGAAGAAACGTTTCTACAAAAGATAATGGGCTGAACTCCGGTAAGTTAACCTCCAACTCCAGGAGGAGAAGGTGGATTTGGCCGAGTCCGTAAGTCGCCTGACCGCCGCTGCTGGTGAAACTCAAGTGCTTGCCGATCGCTCCGACAAATATCGTCGCCGTCTGCACGAAACGGAGCGTGAGCTCTGGCGAGTTCGTCGAGCCCTGGCTTCGGATCGGAGATCTTCTCACAGCTAAGCACCATAGCTTTATTTTTCACTATTTTCCTGCAATCTCCTGTACTCAAAGTTGCCAACCTTTTCTGAAAGGTGTAGGCAGCCAGTGTTTTTTGTGCAATAATATATGAATTTCTTGAGTTTTTTCTCAATACTTACTCAAATAATCTGTTAATCAATTTTTCATCTACTCCTAATCGTTCAATTCATGCACACAGTGATGTTAACTGTTCAGAATTTACCTCTAGCCTATTGATCTGAACTTATAATCAGGTTAGATAAAATCGAGGACATCCATCCTTAGCCAATCCTGGCTTATACTGAAAATCAAGTCAGGCGAAAATTGAGGACATCCATCCTTAGCCGATCCTAGCTTAACCGAAAATCAGGTCAGGCAAAACCTCAGGACATCCGTCCTTAGCCAGTCCTGGCTTTAAACTGGCAATCAGGTCAGGGAAGAGGTTTCCCAGTTGCAGGACCGTGTGGAGAAATTAACTGAGAGGAAACTGCAATACCGTCATGAACGACACCGCCTTCAACAACTCATTCTCGACCTGAAAAGGGAGAACTCTGAATTATATGTCGACTGGGATATTGCCGTGGATGTATCGGACCAGTTTTGTGTCTGCCTTCTGGAACATGAGGAAGAGATCCAACGACTCCGTCAACTTCTTGCTTCTGCCCCTCCATCTTAAGGCTTTACTTTTATTCTGTTGTTTTTTCTACGCTTTTGATTTGTACCTCTACGATTGTAATGCTAGGATATCTCCTTGTATTTTCTATTTTCTCTATAAGTGTCTTTGCCGTTTATCAATTAAAGATTAAAGGTGACTCATCACTAATAATGAATTCTGGGATCCATTCAAAAATAATGATCTTACTGGCCATCTAGTTAGGAGAAATTACGGGAATCCTCGAACGTTAACTCTGCAATTTTGCATTTAATAAATAAGCAAACGTTACGGTTTACAATTACGTATAAAATTTTCGCAGATTGGTAATGTTCCAAGCGCGGGGGATCTCGGTCCCATCCAGCTCTTCCAGCACATACGCTCCTCCAGCCAAAACATTAGTAACTCTAAACGAGCCTTGCCACGTGGCATCTAATTTTCCTTTGGCCTTTCCTAAATCAGACTTTCTCAAAACCAGGTCTCCTACCTAAAATTGCCTCTTAATTACGGATCTATCATATGTGGACTTTATTCTCCCTTTTATATGGGCCATCCTGGCTTCGGCCTGCTCTCCTTTTTCCTCGATCAAATCCAGAGCATCTTGCCTCAATAGCTCGTTCTGCTCTTCATTGAAATTCTGAATCCGTTGTGTCTCTAAACTGATTTCCGCAGGCACTATAGCGTCCATGCCATATACAAGGCTAAAGGGGGTTTACTCTGTACTTTCCTTTGGATTTGTGCGATATGCCCAAAGTGCTGCATTCAGCTCTTCTACCCATTTTCCCCCGGATCTTTCTAAACGTGATCTAAGTCCCTGGACAAGAATGCGATTAGTTACTTCGACTTGACCATTCGCTTGTGGGTGATATACGGATGTGAAATGTTGTTGGATATTCATCTTGGTACACCAGGCCTTGATTTTGGCACCCATAAATTGGGTTCCATTGTCTGATATCAATATCCTTGGAACACCAAAGCGACAGACAACATTCTTCTAGAGGAATCCCATTACCGCTTCTTCTGTTATCTTGGCCAGAGCTTCTGCCTCGACCCATTTGCTAAAATAGTCTATGGCCACAATCAAAAATCTCTTTTGGGCAGGGGCCATCGGGAATGGACCGACTAGATCAATCCCCCATTTGGCGAATGGACAAGGAGAACTCATTGTCATAAGCTCTTCGGCAGGCCTGTGTATTAGTGATGAATTCTTTTGGCACTTCTCACATTTTTGTACGAAGTCTTCTGCTTCTTTCCGTAGGCCTGGCCAGAAATATCCCGCTCGTAAGATCTTGCTGGACAGAGCTCTGGCGCCCATATGGTTACCACAACACCCTTCGTTAATTTCTCTAAGTATTAGAGCTCCTTTTGCATGGCCCAGGCATTTTAAAAGGGGTTGGCCGAATCCTCGCTTGAACAGCTCTCCTTTAATCAGGCAAAATCTAGCAGCTCTAGCTCGTATTTTTGCCGCTTCCCTCCTATCCTCCGGCAAGACCTCTTGCTCTAAGTAAGCTTTTATAGAAGAGCGCCAGTCTTCTCGTTCCATAACCACACACACTTGCTCAGCCCCGAACTCCCCGTCTGCTCTTAATAAAGTAATCACCCTTTCGTGACAATCTACGGCCGAACTGGCTACCTTCGCCAGGAAATCAGCTCTTCCATTTTCTTCCCTAGGAATCTGAAGGACTGT
>BMAC01000480.1:380208-464644 GCA_014905375.1 Phtheirospermum japonicum
ATTGATATTTTTCGATCGAAATTGAGTTAAAACCACCCCCACATGCCTAAGATGATAGGATTTGTTTCATTTTTCTTGTTTTTTCTATTTGTTTCTATTTTATTTAAATAATTGAAAAAACCAAGGGATTGGTTTTCCCTCGGTTTCAAACCGAGGGAAAGTCCCTCGGTTTGAAACCGAGGGAAAACCAATCCCTTTGTTTTTAAATTTTAAAAATAAAACAAAATCCGAAAAAAATAGAAAAACCGTAGTTATCGATCGACACCCGACCCGCGTGGTTCCGGGACGTCGAGCCGAAACCCTCCCCGCCCCGTTCGTAAATTCTTGGGTTTTGTTTCCATTTTTTACTATTTTTTTCGAGTTTTTTTCCCATTTTTCATTTAAAATTGAAAAAATTTAGAAAACGCGTACTAAACGATCGATGCCTGACCCTCGTGGTTCCACGACGCCGAGACGCACCCTTCCCACACCGTTCATAAAATCTTGGGTTTTTTTTTCTATTTTTTACTAATTTTTCTAATTTTTTTAGTTTTTTTATTTTTTATTTTAAAAAAAAAAACTAGAAAACACGTACTAAACGATCGACGCCCGACCCTCGTTGTTCCACGACACCGAGACGCACCCCTCGACAAAATCACGATGCTTCGTCGCTTCACGTTTCCAACCGAAGGAGTTSATCGATCGATCGTATCTTGTTGTTGGTCGAATTACACGACACGTGTGGATACGCACATGCTCATTGATATTTTTCGATCGAAATTGGGTCAAAACCAGCCCCACGTGCCTAAGATGATAGGATTTGTTTCATTTTTACAGTTTTTCTATTTTTTTATTTCTTAAATAATTGAAAAAATCGAGAGATTGGTGTTCCCTCGGTTTCAATCTGAGGGAAAGGTGAGTCCTTCGGTTTGAAACCGAGGGAAAAGCAATCCCTCAGTTTTTTCAATTTTTTAAAAAATAAAAACAACCAAGGGATTAGTTTTCCCTCGGAAACAAATTGAGGGCTTCATCTGTCCCTCGGTTTGATTCCGAGGGAAAACACATCCCTCGGTTTTTGTAATTTTTCAAAAAATAATAATAATAAAATTATGAGGGTAATTTCTTTCCCCTCAGTTTTTTCGAGGAGTATTGTCCCTTAGAAAAAATCCCTCGGAAATCCTTCGGTAACTATGGAGGAAAATATTGGGGCCGTATTTTCGAGGGGAAAACCGAGGGAAAATATTCCCCTCGGAAAAAATCGAGGGATATTATAGTTACTCGGTTTTTCCCTCGGAAAATACCGAGGGTAGCACTTCCCTCGGTTTTGTCCCTCGTAAAACTGCTGTTTTTTTGTAGTGTATAATCCATTAACCATCTCCAACCTAAATAAGCATTAAGCCATTCCATAACCACATCCATAACAATTAACCATCTCCGACCTAAACAATCGTTGGGCCATACTATAACCATAAACAACCATATTCATAAACTATAAAATCTATAACCATAACCATCTCTGACCTAAAAAAGCGTCAGACATACCACAACCATAAACAACCATGTCCAAAAACCAGAGAATCCATAACCATAACCATTTCCGACCTAAACAAGAATTGAGCCATACCATAATCATAACCAACCATATCCATAAACCATAGAATCCATAATCATAACCATAACCATCTCTGACTTAAACATGCGTCGGGCCATACCATAACCATAAACAGCTATAACCTCGATACCTCATTCCGTCACCATGTATTCCAAGAATTTACCCAATCAAACTCCAAAGGAGCACTTCTTGGGGTTCAAATTCATCCCATATGATCTTAGAATTATGAAAGCCTTTTTAAAACCCTTGGCATGAGATGCTACCTTCCTAGTCTTTATTAGCATGTCATCGATCTAAACCTCAATAATTGACCCCGACAGATCTTTGAACATCTTATCTACCAGCCTTTAATAGGTTGCCCCCACGTTTTTAACCCAAACAACATAGATACGAAATAGTATGATCCGGTCGAGGTGACAAAACTACCCTTAGGTTGATCCCTGGGTGCTAATGAGATTTGGTGGTACCCTTGTGATGCATTCATCATGCTCAATAACTCGCATCCTGAAGTAGAATCCACTAACTGATCAATACGTGACAATGGATAATGATCCTTAGGACATGCCTTATTTAGTTCGCAAAAGTCGACGCACATCCTCCACTTATCCCAAGGGATCTGGCACCATGACCACATTAGATAGGTACTCAGGGAAATGGATTTCTCGTATGTGTCCTGCTTTCAATAACTTTTGTACTTCCCCTTCTATAACCTTGTCTAACTCTACCCCAAAGTGAATTATTTTTTTTATCTCATCGGCCTTGCATTTAGATCTATATTTAAATAGTGTTGTGCGACCTTAGGGGCCACCCTCAATAATTTATCATCACCGAAGGAGAATATGTCCGAAATTCCCTCGGTAAACCGATTAGATCCTCTTGTATGCAGTCTGGAAACTTGCTAGATATTCTTTTCACATATCCTAGCCTATCAACTTGTAATTCGATGTACATGAGCTCCTTATTAGGTCACATGGACTTATATTATCCCTTCTCCCTTTTGGTAGCCAATACTCCTTTTGAAGCTTCTCCGTTGTGTTCTCTTTTTCCCTCACTGAACACCGTCATCTGGTAACAAGACCTTGCGAATTTCTGATCCATTACCACTTCTCCAACCTTGCTTCCCATAGGATATTTTATGCTCATATGATAAGTGGATGTGACCGCCTGAAACTCATTAAGGGAAGGTCGCCCTAGTATGTTATTGTAAGCCGAGATGGTCTTGATCACCAAGAACCTCAACTTCTTTTCTATGCATAGTTCTTTTGTCCCTAGTCTAATGGTAGCTCTACCTCTCCTTCTCTAATAATATGTGTCACGTTGAAGGAATATATTGGTGTATGTACTAGTTTTATGTTCACCTTGAGGTTCATATGTCCCAAGCACTCTTGATACAAAATGTTGGCCGAGCTCCCATTGTCCACGAGAACCCTCCCCCATCATATTTGGCCACCTTCATGATGAAAGCATTACTATGATCGGCATATAGTTCTCATCTCTTTTTTGAGTCAGAAAAAATGACTGGTCCAGCAACCGCAGGTCGCATATTCATAGCAGCGACCTCAGAAGGTCCAGGTTGAGATGCCTTTACATGTTTCCCTACATTATTTGGTCCCTATCTATTATCCCTCTAGAGATCACGTTGATCCACCTCTTAAGGTTACTGGCATTCCCATTATTCTCCTATTCCACCTGTTCCTATGTGCCCTTTGGTACCACTACAAGAAAAAGAGCAATAGACATCATTTTTTTTGCTATTTTGGTGTCTTTTGACTTTTAACATCAGTTTCTTAGAAAACTGGTGTTATATTAGTGTAGTCTTTGACAATAGATAACGTTTTTATGGAACTGATGTCTGAAACCAAGATATGAGAAAGAGACATCAGTTTTTACATTAGTTTAAAAAAAATAATGTGTATTTTTTACAATTTCTAATGATTAAACATTAGAGTTTTATACTTCAGTTTTAGAAGCCATGCCTATTTATAGAGATTATTGGATTAAACTTCGGTTCTTTAGACATCGGCTTCAAGCTAATGTCCATTAATAATAACTATGAAAATTGGATTATTCGATTATACATCAGTTCCAAAAATATTGTTGACCTAATATCCATTAATAATAATTGCGAAAATTAGATTATTTAATTATACATCAGTTCCAGAAATATTGTTGAATCAGAAATATAATAGAAAAAATATCTCTCCCTGACTATCTCCTTTTCTTTTTACACGATAATACCATCTTTCTTTCTCTTTTATCTCATTGTCTAAGTCCTACACTGCCCTCCAACAAAATCCTCCAACAGAAGTATCATGATATAAAATTTATGTATATAAAATTGTTTTTATTAGTATATATAAATGATGAAGCATCAAGAATAAAGTAAGTAAAATAATATTGTAAAATCGAATGTGATGTACCTACTCAAATATAAACTTCATCAATGATTTTTTTCTCGCGTTCAACTGCTTCCGCACCCAATATAACCAACCATAAAACCAACCTTGCCAGTATCGCTTTCTCTAAATTCCCTCAAAATAACCACTGATCTAGTAATTCATTGCTCCCCCATCGAGCTCTATTCGCCCAATCAGGGTTAGCCATGGCCGGAAGGGAAAATGGTGGAGCGGAAGATGCGGCGAGCGTAACCCTAAAGGAAGCGGAGAGGATTCTCCCGCCGACACGTCGCCACGATGGAAATTTTTGAAAGCCTGTTCGGATTCGCCCTGGTTACCAGCCCTAAGACGAGGTCCCGGTTTACCAATCCAAAGGCGTTATTGTAAGTATCACTACTCAATTTTGAGTTATTGGAATTATTATTGTGTTTTCAAAATATATTGCTGACGTATTTGGTGGAGGTGGTGGTGGTTGAAGTGGAAGAAGGAGATGTCGGCGACGCAGGAGGTACCGCCGGGTTATGATCTGGCGGTGGAAAATAAAAATCGAAGTCCAAATCAGCTAAGAGGAATGAGAAGAGGAAAGAAAAGCGTCAGCAGCAGGTTAAATAATTAGAGATATATTCTTTTGTTTATTTTTATTTTTTTAATTAATGAATAAAGGGGAAGTACATGAAAGTTGAATTAAAATCAATGCAACCACTTTGTCCATAAACTGGGAATTGTGCTCATTTTGCTTGCATGTGTAACACTTTATGTCTAATTTAATATTAGTGCTGCTACTCGTGATTAGTCCTAAGCATCCCTATGGAACTAAAGCCCTAATTAGTTGACTCCTGCTGAGATTTTTCATCATCATTAAACTAAATCTCAAACCCTATTATCAGTCTCATCACATCAAAGTACGGTTGTTCCTTCACTATTGGTGCTGGAAATTGTTTGTGCCTTCAGTGTAACCAATGCCAGAAGTTTGTAACTGGCCTGCAATATCTCTAATTCCAGGTGCCTCAAAATCCTCTCCCTCTCTCTCTCAATTTCGCCCTCAATGTATGAAATCTTATGTGACACAATTAATTGAACCAATTTCGGCATTTGTTATCAAAGATAGGAAGTTTATCTAAGATTATAATCAACAAGTTCAATGGTTATGGGATTGTCAAGTGAAGGTGTCTATCTGTCACTCCTTGTTTGATATCAAGTGTTTTGAACTTACAAAAGATATCATGTTTCTTGTTTCAGCCTCGTGAGTAAAAGTTGAGTTTGTTGTGAGCATAGTATCTCGGATTTTAATTGTTCAAGTCCTCTTAGAGTTTGTTACTTTGTTGATTCTTGATTGCAAGAACTATGATGCACTCTACCGGTTTGTGAGTTTGTCTGAATGAGAGTGATTGTGATAGTGGGAGTTTAAGACGAGAAATTATGGCTGACTTATTCTACTATAAAGAATAAAGTAAACTCATTTTAGCATTATCGATAATCACTTAACATGTTTGAATCCAGGCAAACATGTTAATATGTAATTACTTCTATTTCATTATTTCAATGCACATTCTTTTTCTTTTTTATCAAGGCTGCTTGCTTGACTATTGTAAAGTTAATATTTAATTATTTCTATTTTATTCTCTTCCATGGTTTATTCTCTCAGTGAATGGGTATTTCGGCCAAGCGAATATCCTTGGTTTGCCCGACACGGGCGGTCTGGTAATCTCATTCTCTGATGTTTATTTTTAATCTGATGTTTTGCATTAATTTTGTTCAAAAGAACTGCTACCAATGGATTTTTTCTTTTTTTATTTGATAAATTTAGGAAAAATATAGCGAGGCCTGTAGATTTATCAGAGGTTGTAGATTTCAGGTCAATTTTAGATAAATATAATAGCAATGGTGAACTTGTATATGGAGTTTCGTGCTAAACTGTGATTTCGATCAACCTATTTTCTCCCTTGAAAGTCGACCAGGTATGCAGGCATTATATTATTATAAAGGCTACTGTTTAATATTTGCTAATGCTCTTTTAGAACTAATTTTCCAAAATTTAGGTTTTTATTTTATTCCTGCTGCATTAAGCCCGTAGGAGTAATACCGATGGATAAGGGAGAGTTTAACGAGCTTTCCTTAATCCCCTAGTTGGACAAACCACAATGCAATTTACGGACCCATTGAGGATTTATTTGTTTCAGCCAAAAAGGGAAAGGTTTAAGTATTAGTAGATAAACTCTCAGATAATGTTCATTGGGAATTTGTCGATGAATTGGATGAATCAAATGGGAAAGATGCGTGCAAGTCCGTGTCTGCTTCTGTTTTGCTGCGTAAGTTAAGATGGAGTACACTTGGCTTGCAATTTGACTGGTCAAAGGTGTTTCTAGAATCTTCTTTTTGCTAGTTCAATTAGTTATTTTGGATGAGTTGTGTGGCTAACTGGAATGTTAATGTTAATTTAATCAGGCCGCTCACTTTGGATCAATTATAATAGAGAAAATTGAAAACTTGGTTTTATATGTTTGGATTATTTAATTATAAGTATTTTATTTCTTGCATGAAATGTATTGTAGCATAATCATGAGTATGATTGGTTCTAATAACTTGTTAACCACTGGTGGTCTTGATTAATATACCATTATGTTATATGCTTGTGTGTGAATGGTGTTAAATGGATTTGAATGTTCATAGTACTTATGGTATATGTCTACGTGTGAACTTGGGCAATTTCCTGACTGATATTTGCATTGTATACTGTCTTTGTTTCCCTAAAAATGGCAATTTAAAGTCTATCTTTCTTCGTGCTGAAATCATGAACTTATAGAAGGACGTGACTGTGTAATTATAATTGTATTTTAGTGTGTTTATTTTCCTTTTTTTTCGTGCATTGAGATTTCTTTAACAAGAATATTTTTGTGTTTCTGCAGCGGAGCTATAACGTTTCTCTCCCTCACAAGGAGATACCTGATACACTTTGCCGCTTGGCTAAAAGGATGGCGGGGCCCATTATGCCTTGTGGTATCGAGTTCCCGCCAGAGCTGCCATAGTGAATTATTTTGGGTTGGGTGTGAGTTATACTTTAACATCTTTAAAATCTTGGCTTAGTTAAATTTGAATCTTGTTGCCTTAGCCTTATTTATTTGTGACAACTGAATTTTAATGTACGGTGTTGAAGTTTGTGATAACTGAATTTTAATGTAACATAATATATTTTATTTATTTATTGGTTATATTAGAATTACATAAAGATGTTCTTGTTGCTTTTGCGTATGTGTGATTCTGAATAATTTATAGTCATATGTAATTTTTGAAATTGCATTTGTTATAACATGTTAAAACTCATTTTATATGTAAGATTATCTTATTGTCATTTATTGGTGAAATTGCATCTGATACATTAGTTTACTAAATGTGTTGTATATTCATACTTTGTTTTATATATGTTGTAGATTTTGAGGATCCAACTGTACAAAAGGTTGCTGCAAGAAGAGGTTTTGATCATTATATACATTGATAAAATCTGCTATTGGTGATATTAGTTCAGTATTGTACCTTTGGCACTTTGTTAGTTGATAAAATTATATTCGGATTGATTATTGGTGGCTTGTAATATTTTGAATCACACTTGCTAATTTTCAATGGCTATCTTGAGATTTTTTTATTATTCCTTTTATTGCTAATTTACTTATTTATATGGTCTATCTTTCTTTGTGAATTTTTTATTTAGGAAATATAGTCAATTTAAAATAAAATAAAATATATTAGAATTTATGACAGTTTAAATGAATTAACAACAATTATAATATAAAAATCCACATATGTTTTAACATCGGTTTGGAAAACTGTTGTCATAATTATGAAAGACATCGCTATTTGATAAAAGGACATCAAATCTAAATAGTTGTTAAAAAGAATGACATCGATTTTGTCTTCTAATAGACATCATTTTGAAACCGATGTCGATTGTTGATAAGACATCGTTTTTAAACCGCTGTCATAAGTCCCTCTTTTAACACCAGGGGCTTTAACATCGGGTATTTCTATTATTGACAATGGTTTAAAGCCGATGTCTATTTATATTTTTGTAGTAGTGTACCTTCAGGGGACATCGTGTTTCCTAGATATTTGTCTTGCTCTATAAAATCCAGAACATGTGGTGTAAAGTTTCTTCCTTTCATCATTGTTTTTGTATTGTTCTCATGACTTTTGCTAAAGGAATCTATTTCCCTTGTATTCCCATAGAAGGCGACACTTGATGCGACCAAACAGATGTGCTCACCAAGAATGAGGTCGCAACTCCTTGAACTACCTTCTCGAGCGACCTAAAAAACAAAACCTAAACGGCCAGCTCCGACATAGGCCCTCTATTACTTAAGTCAATACCTATATAAAGTGATAGATCGAGAGATCTTGTACGAAAGATATTTGTAAAGAAAATTAATTAGAATCGAGGCACGAGTTCTCTTTATATAGATAGTAGATGGTAAGAGACATGTCCCCCAATCTACGGTTTCAGTCTCCTTTACTTCAATAATAAGCCACCGCCTCAGAATTAGGATTCTGGTCTTTTTGTTAAGTTGCCTGATTTGGACATATTTGTGTGTGATTTTTGTTTGTTTTTGCATTTTGTTTTGTGTGTTATAGCAGGTTTTAGGTCGTATTTTCTCTCATCTTTCTTTCTTTTAGTTATTCTGTAGCTCGTGTCGATTTTTATTCCATTTAGTAATTTTTGTCACATCTATTGTATATACTCATTATAATTTGGTCTTCTTATCTTTTTAGTCATTGGAGAGAAGCCACGCGCGTCCCCAAGAGTTACGACCAATTCAGAATAATGAAAACTAGACAAAGATTCGCAAAGCATGTCGTCGGTCAACGAACATTCGATGAATCATCAACGCACACCTCTCGCTCACGTCGAAAGCTTAAGTCGATCAACCTGCCGAAGTGTACCGGCTACCATCGATCGACGCAGCCTATCAACGAGTGCCTACCAACTGATTCGACAGCCCTAGTCGATAAAACTGCCGAGAACAACTCACCATCGTCGATAAAAAATAGTCATCGATGAAAGAGCAACGATAGATATACTGTCGATTGACGCAAGTTGACAGTCGATCGATGGTTGTCATTTCTAGAAAATATTACCATGGTACCCTCCTTGAATTATACTATCTAAGCATCAACATTCTCCAGCTGCGGCCAGATCTGGACACTTACCTATTTTTGATCAAGATAGCTCACTTTCAGGCTTTAGAACTCTTTCACTATTCCTCTATGATTCTTCATTTGATAATTCACTTTTAATTATTGATTTCGAAAAATTCAGTGATTTGAATGTTGGGAAACCACATCTTGTTGGGAGCTTCTTGGTGTTTCTCCATAATTAGTTTTCAAAGAAGTATTTGGGTAATTTCAATCATTAATTTATAGCTATTCTCTTTTGGATATGAATATTTGTCTTGAATATGTTGGTTGCGTTCATTTTGATCTTAGTTTAATCGTTGAGTTTTTGGCTGAGTTTATTTCCGTAAGTTGGTTAAATTTCTTCGATGATTTTCTTATTTTGTAATCTCGGTTGTCATTCCTTCAGCGTTTAGGCGTTGGTGAATTTTATAATTCATTTTGGTGATAGTTTATTTATCGAACACCTTTAGTTGCTTACATTTTACTTATCGCTTTTTATCGCATTCAATTCGTATGATTGTAGATCTAATCTGATTCGTTCGATTTGTTGATTAGTAGCCTTATTTAAATTAAAGTCGGGTTATTAATTTATTTCTCGTCTCAAAAATAAAACAAACCATAAAATTCTTGATTGTGTGTTTAGTTAAGTTGTGTTTAAACAAGCATTTCAATTTTGATTGTCATTCCTCAAGAGATTCGGCTCGAGTCAAACTTACCACTTACAACCGCTTCGTTCTCTTGAGGAAGAACTTTTTATTAATTAAAAGTAAGTGCAAAAAGTTCGATTCAAAATTTATGCGCCATTGTTGGGGAATGCTAAGGGTTTTTAAATGTTCGTTCGTATGTGATTAGTTAGTTTAGTTTAATTAATTTATTTCAACTCGATACGTTTGATTGTTTGTTGAATGTATACAAGGACGAAGAGTACTTAATGGAGAGCTTGTTCCTTTCATTGATAATGTCAACAGAGTCAATCGTACTAGAGTCGCACCTGGTGGAGTTGAGGATGTTACTCCTCGACAAGAACCGATGGATCTTCTCGATGCACATCCGAACTTACTGGAAGATCAAAACGAGCAAAATGGAGTCCACCTCCGTACATTAATATGAACATGAATCGAGATCTTCCCAATGCACGGACGCCTTACGCCAATCCAAATCAAGGCCCTCACAACGCTCCCCTATACAATCAAGTTCCACGAGCAAATCAACCACCTCACCAACACGTTCCACATGTTCCTCATGAACCAAAGCAACCGTACTATCAACAAGCCCAACAAGAAGCCCAAGGACCGTACATGAAGCTTAATGGTCATTACCAACACCAAGAATCCCAGCCGACTCGTATGCAAGAATTTGCTCGGCCCGCGAACGGCCCATCCCATCATGCATCCATTTGGGCCCTGCAGTCCGAGACTATGAACTCAAGGAAATTCACTTAAATTAATTGCCTTTCTTTTACGAACTCCCAGATGAAGGTCCTCTCAATTACATTCGGGAGTTTTACACCTTCATCCAAACATTTCCCCTTCAAGGCCTTAACAAAGATCAACTAAAATTGCGGTGTTTTCCATATACCTTGAAGGATCGAGATAAAATTTGGTTCATATCTTTAGAGCCTGATTCTCTTACTAATAGGGATATGTTGTATGATCGATTTATGGGCAAATATTTCTCAAATCAAATGACGGCTCAAATTCAGGTGGAGATAGCCTCATTTCGTCAAACGTATGGAGATCTATTCCACGAGGCTTGGGAGCGCTTTAAAGGACTACTCACACAATGCCCACATCATCATTACCTTCCTGAGCTAGTCAACCAATTTTTCTACAATGGGCTTATTCTCACCTTCCAATATATGGTTGACAATGCCGCTGGGGGGATATCGGGTCGCGAACAGCCAAAGTAGTGTACGGCATCTTCGAGTCAATAAGTTACAACTCCCAGTAAAAGAGTGCCCTCTCGAAGAAGATAGCCATTCACGAAGTGGAAATCTTTCGTGCCTCTCACAATGACACGGAGAGGATTGTTGAATTGATGAGGCAAATGGCCTCCATGAAAACTCAAAACACACTCCTTTCTCAAAGCGTAACCCAATCACGAATGCCTACTGAGACATGTGGTATTTGTGGAGTGTATGGGCATGGGGCCAATCTTTGCCAAGCCACGTTTGAACCGCCCCAAGAGATCGAAGAGAAAGTCTAAGCCATTCCAGGATACCAAGCGAATCAAGTCGGGCAGGGGTATCAAAATTGCTACCCGTGTAACAAAGACCTGTACTCGTAAACTTATAATCCAGGTTGGAGGAACCACCCGAACTTCTCATGGTCGAACAAATCGAACGGGGGGAACTACGTGTTAAATTTTCGATAACAAAGCAGTTTCATCCCCTAACAACCAAATAACAACAACAAAGCGGGCAGGGTTCCTTCCAAACTCGAACACCTTTCCAACTGGCACCACAAGGCCAAACCCCTTTCCAACAAGCTCCACCGACTAAAGCCCCCTTTCCGCCTTCTCATGATGAAACATTGCATACGCTTACGGAATTCATGCAACGCTCCGAGAAGAGGATGGATAGGATTGAGACTACCATTGGCCAACTCGCTGCGCAAATAGAAAAAGTGAGCCAGGAAAATTGCCAAGCAACCCATCACAAGCACAAGCCATCACCTTACTTAGAAGTGGTCGAGTTGTGAACAACAATGTTTCTTTCGCCCGAAGAAAATTCTACACCAACACCCGTCCAAAATTATAGCGTGGAAATGAATGTCACCCCACCATTGGCAAACGTTGACAAGGAATTCAAACCTACAAGAGTTCTTCACAAGGCATCCAACTCATATCAGTCTCTTATTCCATACCCGAGCCGCCTTCAATCGAAAAACCACGATAAGCAATTTCTTGACCTTTACGATATGCTTTCCAAAGTTAATGTTAATCTTCCATTACTTAATTTTATAAAGAACATTCCCGCATACGCAAAGTTTTTCAAAGATCTTGCTTCAAAAAAAAATATACTTTAGTGAAAACAAGAAAAAAAAATTCAAATGTGGGGAGCGTTATTTTTTGCAATCACCTTCCTCCTAAGGAGAGTGACCCCAAGAGTTTTTACATAAAAATCACGTTAGGAAATGGGAAAGAAACTCGGGGTATGCTCGACCTTGGGGCGGGGATAAATCTAATGTCATTTTCTATTTATGTGCAGTTTGATCTAGGTGAAATCAAGCTGATGAAGATGCAACTCCAATTGGCGGATTGTTCAGTCCGATATCCTAAGGGAATTATCGAAGATGTCCTCGTGCAAGTTAGTAGCCTCATCTTCTTCGTCGACTTTATTATATTAGATATCGGGGAGGTGCGGATGATAGTCAGGAATATACTATTCTGTTGGGCCGACCCTTCATGGACACAACCAATATGTCGATTAATGTAAAAAATGGCAGCATGAGCTTGTCCATTTTGGACGAAATGGTCACCTTCTCCATTCAAGACTTTCAAGCAATGCCATCTTTGTCCATGAACACCGTATGTTCATTCATTGATCTCATAGCTCCACTAGTGCATGATAAGCATGAAGAAGAATCCGTTTTTCATGAGTTCCTTACTCAAGACGGTATCTCATAGCTCGCCGAAGATGATGATTGGCCTGAGCTCAATTTTGAGGGGGTGATTGATCTTTGTGATCTAGAAGGCGAGAAACCCGACATTAAACCCAAAGCAAAACTCAAGCCCTTCTTGAGTCACCTCAAGTATGTATTTCTTGAAGAAGGCAAAAAGAAGTCCATCATCATTTTTGTCAGATTATCGAGTGAAGAAGAGAAAGCCTTGATTGAAGTGCTTAAGAGGTTTCAAGGAGATATCGGGTGGAGTTTGGGGCATATTAAGGGAATTAGCCCAGCCACATGTATGCACCGTATTGTGTTGGAGGACGGAACAAAACCATTTCGAGACAGTCAACATCGTTTGAATCCGAACTTGTTGGAGGTCGTGAAGAAGGAAGTTTTTAAGTTGATTGACAAAGGGATCATTTTTCCAGTGTCCGATAGTGAGTGGGTAAGCCCCGTCCACGTGGTTCTAAAAATGGGGGGCATCACGGTCATCGAAGATGACAAGGGTGAGATTTTACCCACTAGATTGACCACTGGGTGGCGCATATGCATCAATTATATGAAGCTTAGTGTCACTACAAGAAAAGACCACTTTCCACTTCCGTTCATTGACCAATTGCTTGACAAATTGGTCGTCCATTAATATTATTACTTCCTTTCAGATACTATCAAGTAGCTATAGCTCCGGAAGACCACAAAAAGACAACCTTCACATGCCCATTCAGAATGTTCATTTTTCGGAGGATGCCTTTTGGTCTTTGCAATGCGCTGACAACTTTCTAATGCTGCATGCTATCTATTTTCACGGATAAGATCGATGACTTCCTTGAGGTTTTCATGGACGACCTTTTGCTATTTGGCTCATCCTTTGCTTGTTGTTTAAATAACTTATCTTAAGTTCTTGAGCGTTGCATTGATAGTTATTTGACTATTAGTTGGGAAAAGAGTTATTTTTTGGTTAAGAGCGGTTCGTTCTCTTTCATATTGTGTCAAGTAGAGGTCTAGAAGTGGACAAGGTGAAATTCAATGTCATTAAAAGCCTACCTCCTCACACGAATGTAAAAGGCATTAGAAGTTTTCTAGGACATGCGGGATTTTACAGACGATTTATAATTAAAAATTAGTCGCCCGTTGTTTCAATTGCTTGGCCTTGATGTGCCTTTGGTATTCAATGAGCCGTGTTTAAATGCTTTCAACCTTCTTAAATAAAAACTCACTACGTCTTCGATGGTCATTGGTCCAAATTGGTCTCTCCCCTTTGAAATAATGTGTGATGCATTGAACGATGCGGTGGGAGCCGTTTTGGGTCAACGAGTGGATGGACTTCTTTATGTTATTTACTATTCGAGTCTTATGTTGAATGAGGCTCAAAGAAATTATACCACCAACGAAAAAGAACTTTTAACCGTAGTTTTTGCACTTGAAAGTTTTATAGTCGGCTCTAAGGTCATCGTCTATAGCGATCACGTGGCTCTCTGTCACCTTTTTAATAAAACTCAGAGTAAGACACATTTGATTTGATGGATACTTCTATTACAAGAATATGATGTCGATATTCGTGATAGGAAAGGTTGTGAAAATGTAGTTGCTGACCATTTGTCTCGCTTGATTGCAAAGGGCAATTTGCATGAGCATGAACGTATCAATAAATCTTTTCCGTATGAATTTACATATGCTATTTCTTCTCACCCCACCCCATGGTATGCTGATATTGTCAACTATCTTGCATGTGGCCATTTGAGAGCCAAATTATCCTTCCAAGAATGGATGAGATTTCTTTCAATTTGCATGCATCACTTTTGGGAGGACCTGTTCCTCTTTCAGTTTGGGAAGGATGAGATTATTCAAAGATGCATTCCTAAAGATGATCAAAGAAGCATCCTATCTTTTTGCCACAATCAACAATGCGGCAGCCATTTTTCAAATTCCTTCAGTCTGAATTTTATTGGCCTACGCTATTTAAAGATGCTCATGAATTTTATAAATCTTGTGACAGATGCCAACAAATAGGGAATGTTGGAAAGAGGAACGAGATGCTACTGATGAGCAACCTTGTCGTAGAAATATTTGATGTTTGGGGCATAGATTATATGGGCCTTCCCCGACTTCATTTGGGTATGAATACATTTTAGTGGCCATCGACTATGTGTCCAAATGGGTTACAGCTATCCCCCACCAAGACGTGCGACACTAAGATTGTATTTAAGTTCGTGCAAGAGAATATTATTAGTCGATTCGGGTTCCCGAGAGCCATCATTAGTGATGGAGGTACAAATTTTTGCAACAAATTGTTTGATAAATTGATGGCACGATATGGGGTCAAGCATAAGGTGTCAACGGTGTATCATCCTCAAATGTCGGGACAAGTGGAGACAAGCAACAAATAGATCAAAGCAATCCTTGAGAAAATCATCCAACCAAGCCAGAAGGATTGGTCGAATAAGCTTAGAGACACTCTTTGGGCATACAGGACAGCGTATAAGATAGTTTTAGGAACTAGCCTTTATTGAATGGTATACGGCAAGGCATTTCACCTTTCGGTAGATTTGGAGCACCGAGCCTATTGGGTTGTACGTGGCATAAATTTTTTTGATGCAAGCCGGCAATGTGCAGGGGCTACAACTTGAAGAGCTTGACGAGATACGAAATGAGGCCTAAGAAAATGCCAAAATATACAAGAGAAAAATGAATCTTCAACATGATAAGAAGTCCATCTCTAAAGATCTCAAGGCCAGCATAAAAGTCTTACTCTATAACTCTCGTCTCCGTCTATTCCCTGGGAAGCTCAAGTCAAGATGGAGTGGCCTATTCTTGGTCGAAGATGTTATGCCATACGGAGCGGTAAAACTATTTAATGAAAAGATCCAAGAAAGTTTTCAAGTCAGTGGCCATCGTGTCAAACCATATTTTCAATGATCGGAATTGACCCATGATGTGGAATCCGAAACTCTTGAAGACCCACCTATCGCCTAGCCGACGCAAATTTGTCAAGTTAGGGACATTAAACAAGCGCTTCTTGGGAGGCAACCCAAGCATTTCGTATCCTTAATTTGAGATTTTTGTATATCCATTCTCTAACTTTTCTTTATTCTTATTTTTGTTTTGTTTTGCTTTTTTCTTCTTTCTTTCATTATTTTACTCTTATTTGTGTAGAAGGGAGAGTTACGTCTGAGTTAGAGGACTAATTATGCACTCATGGAGGTATTTTCCAAAAGGTCTGAAGTTCTGCTCGAAAAAAGGTGGTCCAGAGAGTGAAATACGAGGCACAACTAAGCATCCATCGATCGACAAGGGCGTCGACGCGACTTCGACCAAGCGCCAAATGCATGCATCGATCGACCGATGATCGAAGAATTTGTTGATGGAAATCTCTATCTAACCCGTTGATAGTTCGTTGATCGATGCCAAGGTCGATGAAACTCTCTGTCCCAACCATCGGCAGTCCATCGATCGACGTCATGGTTGACAAAACTCTCTATCCTGACTGTTGATAGTCCATCGGTTGATGCCATGGTCGATGAAACTCTCTGTCCTAACCATTGACAGTCTGTAGATCGATGCCAAGGTCGACGGATCTCTCTGTCCCAACCGTCGATCAATCTGGACCCAGCCCAATCCTTGACTCTAAGATCCGGATCTTTGACCAGATTCATTCTCATTGGGCCTGACCCATTCCTGGTCTATTTAAACTAACCCTTCCCCACATTCCCCTCATTTTCTTTCATCTTCTTCTTGCATCCTTCAAGTAAAACATTTGCCCTCTTGCTTCTCGCTCATTTTTCAGAAAACTCACCCATGTTCCGACGATTCTCCAACCACGGTCCACCAATTTTGTGGAGTTGTAACATCCATTCAATCCCCGGTCACCATTTCTTCTTCCACAAAGAAGGGAGGCTGAGACCGTTTTATCCGACGTTTACGTTCTCTCAATCAAAATCTGAGGTACTTCATTGAAGCTTACTTGTTTTCTCGTCGTAGTCAGTTTTTGGGTTGGGTTGGTGTGTCCTTTGTTCAAATTTTCTGTTTGAGAAACTTGCACACCACGTGTTCGATGAAATTCCCCAAAGATCTCACACTTCGAATTTCCTTCTTTTTCAACCCCCACTTGCTTCGATGTTATTTCCATCATGTCTCGGGCTGGAAAAAGGAAAGATATTTTGGCCAAATATGAGGCCCCATTCCCTATTTACTGAAAATAAGAGGGGGCGGTTTTTGCTACAATCAAAGATTGGGGTTTTGCGACGCATCAAGTAATTTATCTTGAAGATGTCGAAGAGCGGGACCGAGAAGTCTCAGAACATCATGATAACTTCTTACGATATATATATGGACTCAGGTGCACCACGTTCGTCTGGATAGACCTTTCTAAATATCATGAACTCATGCTTGAGTTTTTCGCCACGTTGACCGTCTTCGCCGATTGGACGTTCACTTGCCAATCGGAGGCAATAAAATTTGAGGGAATAAGCATCTTTTTGAAGAAGTGTTTGGGCTGGATAGCAATGTAATTTATCTGATACCTCAAGACGACGAGTTTGACTTCGCATCTTTTTGGTACGAATTGGTGTGGGGTAATACGGGCTCATACAATTGATTTTCGATTACAAGGATTCAAGATGCAATCTACGTCACCTTTAAAATCCTCGCCCATGTAGTGCTCTAAAAACAAGAGGTGACCAACGCAACCAAGCCTGAGCTTTACGTGTTGTGGTGCCTACTTAACGGTCGTCGGCCGCGTCTCTTTCCGCTTCTATTGAACGGAATTCACAATATTGTGGAGAAGAAGCCGGGCAACAAAACACCCATCCTATCCTTCACCCCATTCATAATCGACATCGCTCGTCACTTCAGGTATAATCTGGACGACATGACTGGCTCTTGGGGTCTCTAATCTCCTGACGTCTAAACACGGCACATCAACATCGACTCGTGCTCAAGACCTCAGGAAAGGTGGATTGTCGACTCATGCTCGAGACCTCGGGCAAAGTAGATGTTTCACTCAGCACGGTGAAGGAAACGAGGGAGAAGTCCCACAAACCGGTTTAGGCGCGCACCAAGGTTGGAAGCAATTTTTTGATGAAAATCGGGATTTTCAAACGAGAATGTTCGAGAAACTTCAAATCATCGACAAAAAAATCGACAAAAATCATGAAAGCAATAGCCGAATTTCTCAGAAGTTAAGAGCACGCCTCTCTTGATTTGAAGAGTGTATCGGCCAAGTAACTTCCACTCAAGCGACCGATTCCCATCCGGAGATGGGTCTCGATGATGATCCTCCAACCTAAAAATAACAACTAAAAAACATGTTTTATGTTTATCTTATGTGGCTCCTCTTGACTTCACAACATGTTAGATTTCACTTGATGCTCGACTCATTATCACGAGCACGACTATAGGAACATTTCTCTATCTCTTCCCTTTTACTTTACTTGAACTTATTTTATATGCAATGCGGGCATTGTATAGTTTAAGTGTGTGTGTGTGGGAGGGGGGGTTGTCCTTGATTAGTACATTCTTTTGTATGCATGCTTTTGTATATGGTTTTAGTCATGTGGATTGATATTGGTTGGAACCTTGACGAAGTTATGTGGTTAGATGCTTTGGTTAGGTTTTATAGACTTTCGATCTACATTAGTGTAATTGTGGGGCATGAAGTGTAAGAAACCATTTAAGTGTCTTTATATTGTTCTATTCATGTTTCATTTCAAGAGTTGAATACTCTATACTAGCTCCATTTTCAAATGCCCTCGATAGGAATTTGTGTAATTTTTTTAATTGTATTTTTGGAGACGTAAAAAACTCCATGTGCTTATCGAATATTGTAAGTTGCATTTAGCAACAAAAGATCGGAGTCGATGAACTCTCATTTTTGAGGTGGAAATACCTTTTACAAGTGATGTATATATAATAAGTCGTGCAACCTTTGTACGCATTTTTATTTGTACTTTTTAGATTTTATTGTTAAAGAGGTGTATATATGATTGGGCTATTAGGGTGCCGACTTAGTGGTTTGAGCATGAATAGATCTTGGTCGAGGCATGGATGAGGGACATACATGAAGGGGAACACATTACTTTTAGGCATTCGGAAGGAATTCTAAACTTCTTATCAACGTATCATGTCATCCTTTTAGTTGAATTTCTAATTAATTTAATGCATTGACTCCTCGAATCATTTGAATGCATTAGTTTTTTAGTTCATCGGGTGGCTAGGTATTTTTTGTCTATGTGTAGGCTCGATTTTGCTTGAGGACAAGCAAAAAGTTAAGTGTTGGGGAGTTGATTTGTACATATTTGTGTGAGATTTTTGTTTATTTTTGCATTTTGTTTTGTGTGTTATAATAAGTCTTAGGTCGTATTTTCTCTCGTTTTTCTTTCTTTTAGTTTTTATGTAGCTCGTGTTGATTTTTATCATGTTTAGTACTTTTTCTCTCATCTATTGTAAATATTCATTCGAATTTGGACTTCTTGTCTTTTTAGTCATCCGGGCGGACTCACGCGCGTCCCCAAGAGTTAAAACAAGTATAGAATGATGAAAACTAAACAAAGATTCGTGAAGCGTGTCGTTGGTCGACCAGCAATCGATGCATCATCGACGAGTCGCTGATGAACACCTCTTACTCACATCAAAAGCCCAAGTCGATCAACCTGCCAAAGTGTACCAGTTATCGTCGATTGATGCAGCCCATCGATGCGATAGGGACGAGCGCCTGCCAGCTGAGTCGTTAGTCCTAGTCGATCGTCCCATTGAGAAAAATTAGACATTGTCGATCAATAATAGTCGTTGAAGAAATAACGACGATAGAGATACCTTCGACCGATGCAAGTCGACGTTCATCATTTCCAGGAAAAATTGCCACGGTGCCCTCCTCGACTTACACTATTTAAGCGTCAACATTATCGAGTTGCAGCCAGATCTGGACACTTACCTTTTCTAACCTAGATATCTCACTTTCAAACTTTTGAACACTTTCACTATTCCTCTATGATTCTTATTTTGATAATTCACATTTAATTATTGATTTTGAATAATTCGGTGATTTGAATGTTGGTAAACCACAGCTCGTTGGGAGCTTCTTGGTGTTTCTCCATGATTAGTTTTTGAAGAAGTATTTGGGTAATTTCAATCTTTAATTTCTAGCTATTCTCTTGTGGATATGAATATATGTCTTAAATATGTTGGCTGCGTTCATTTTGATCTTTTTTTAATCGTTGAGTTTTAGGATGAATTTGTTTGCGTAAGTTTGTTAAATTTCTTTAGTGATTTTCTTATTTTGTAATCTAGGTTGTTATTCCTTCATTGTTTATCGAACACCTTTAGTTGCTTACATTTTACTTATTGCTTTTTATCACGTTCAATTTGTATGATTGTAAATCTGGTTTGATTCGTTCGATTTGTCGATAAGTAACCTTGTTTAAATTAAAGTTGGGTTAATTATTTATTTCTCATTCTTAAAAATAAAACAAACCACAACATTCTTGATCGTAGTTTAGTTAAGTTGTGCTCAAACAAACATTTTAATTTCGATTGTCATTTCTCGAGAGATTCGATTCGAGTCGAACATACAACTTACAACCGCTCCTTTCTCTTGCGGACGAACTTTTTATTAATAAAAAGTAAGGGTGAAAATTTATATTCATTACCATAAAAACCATAAACCATGAAACTCTTTATATTACCATCTCGTCGTGGCCCATTGACCATTAACATAACCATATCAGCCCGTCGGGGCCCATTGACATTACAACAACCATATCAGCCTGTCGGAGCCCATTGAACATATTTATCTCGTTGTAGGCATATAAGAGTCTACCTCCCTTTAACCAACCTGATTTAAAACAAAGTCAATATACTTTGAGCTTATGAGAGCGCAACAACTATTTTAAGGAGGTCACTTCCCTTATTTTACTGACCTGGTTCTCTTGTATACCGACCTAAATATTTGATGTTGTATCACTATGTCATAATTGAAGCGATTCACCTTATTAGTAGTTATCATAGAGCCATGCTTGCAGCAAACCAAGAATTCATCAAACATAACCAATAAGACCATAGCCATGACAGCTGCAACTTGATAAAATATCTTGATGATGATGCCACACTACTGAACAGTGATGTCATTGCATGTCATGCAGTACTATTTCATAATGGCTAGGGCTTATTTGTTGTTATTAGATTTTCAATACTATTATGAGACCTTAGCCCTAGGTCTAGAATGATCACTTGTGTAGTGTATATATATATATATATATATATATATATATATATATATATATATATATGGTGTAGTTGCCACTGTACAGATTTATTATTCTCATCAATATACGTAGAGACTTATATCAATAAAGTTTTTTATTCTCAAAGTTATCAGATTCTGAATATCATGCTTTTCCAACATTATATCAGTGAAGGCTTTGTCTGCTACTCGTTCATGGCCTTCTTCTTTTTGGTTTCTATTTATCCTTATCATAGATTTGTACCTCTATTTTATCTTTGTAAATAAAAATGCCGACTTTAAGTGACTCAACCACCTCACCCTCTCTGATTCATCCTTATAATAAACTTATAACTACCAAGCTTACTGAGAGCAACTACTTGATATGGATGGAACAACTATTCACAGCCATAAAGGGTTGGTCTAGAAGGTCTCATCACTGGACAAAAGAAATCTCCAAAATCATTCATGTTGTTTCGGGGTAAAAAGACAAAATGGTCATATCAGGTCGAGGAACAATTTATAGCTCGGGACAATGTATTCAGCTCGGGACCATTCTTTCGGATCAAGGTTTTAACCCAAGTCAATTATTCGAAAGAGCTCGGGGCTCCAGCTTAGGAAAGAATAGTAGAAAGAAACCGGAAGGGTGACGTGGCAAAACGGCCCTTATTTCAAAAAAAACCCTAAAAGAAGTATACCTATAAATAGTTAATCACAAAGTTAAAGTAAGATAACATACTTTTATAATAAATCCCTTATTTTTCAAAATTTTCTCCAAACGCTAACTTAAGCATCGGAGGGGATTTGCCGGAAAACCCTTCCGATCCCTGTTTGACTTTTTCTTGTGGGCACAGGTTCTATCAATTGCAGGGATTGGATCTTATTCTTCTAGGATCTGAGGTCATCTAGTTAGCTCTTATTTTGAGGTAGTAAACAATTAGCACCGTCTGTGGGCATCTTGAAGATCTGGATCTAAGACGTGAGTGTCCAACAACGATTATGGAAGAATTACAATGAAATATTGCTAATGATCTGAACGAAACTCCGGCGACCCACACATCGGGGATAGACATAGAAAGTGAGAGTGCTCCTCAGGAAGCACCTCGGAATCCCGCCGAGCCGGTGTCTAACTCGACCCCTGGGACAGGGTTCCCGCCAAGTTCAGGAGCAAACCCGTGGGGATCACTATTTTTTGAATAGTTTTCCAGCGTCATATCTAAGTTCGTAGATGAAGCGGTGGATAAGAGATTGGCCACCGTCAGCACCAGCTCGGGGGGCCAATATGGCGGGAGAGACTACTCGTAAGCCAACCCATGGCTCGGGAGCGAGAGATGATGAAAGCACAGCTGTATCAACTGATGACACTTTCAACAAGAATGCATCCGACTTACCAGAAGTGGTACAAGGTCTGAACAAAGAGGTGCGGGAGCTAAAGAGGAAATTAGCGAGTAGTGTTCCTTCTGTAAGAGTTCGTCGGGCAACCCCATTCTTGGAAGAAGTCTTGAGAGATGACTTACCCATTATTTACCAGTCGATGGGGTTCGAGTACGATGGTTCTGCAGATCAGCTAGATCATTTGTGCAGGTTTGAGAATTCAGCAATGGTACATCGATTTTCAGATGCAGTAATGTGTAGGGTTTTTCCCACTACCTTTACCACGTTAGAACAACTTTGGTTTATTCAGCTACCCTCAGGGTCAATACACAACTTTGATGAGTTCAGCGCTGCGTTCTTACACCAGTTCTCTAGTTGTAGGGAGTACCAGAAAATGGCGTTAGAAATATTCAGCATCCAGCAGAAGGAGCGACAATGTTTGAGAGCTTACATAACTACGGCTAAGTTGGAGGTTTCGTCGACCTCAGAAGAAACGTTCATGAATGCATTAGCTCAAGGTCTGAAAAAGGGTGACTTCTTCTAATCATTAGTGGTCGAAACCTCCAGGAGCTTTGGATATCTCTTGGATCGAGCTGAGAGATTCATTCACTTGGAAGAAGCTTTACAAGTGAAAAAGAAGGTTGACAGGCGTAGAGGGAAAGGAGAAGAAGTCGACAAGAGAAGGGAGAAAAGAGAAGATTGGGGATCAGGTAAGAAGGTTAGATCCGAACCGATGATTAGTAAAGCACGAATGGACCAGTATACACCTTTAGCACTCCCACGTGATGAGGTTTTCATGGAAACTGAATGCAGAGCTGATTTGAAGTGTCCATGAACATATTCGATGACCCCTACAAGGGAGAAGTCTGATAAGTTTTTTTGTTTCCATAACGACTACGGGCACACCACAGAGCAGTGTACTCACCTGAGGGATGAGATAGAGAGGCTTATTTAAGCAGGGCATCTGAAAGAGTTTGTATACACATAGCAAAATAAGAACAAGATGAGCTATATGAAAGGAGAAAGATATTTTTTGCCACCACATCGGGTGGAGCTAAGAAATGAGGAGAAGGAGCGAGATCCCCCAAACAGGGGAGTGATTAACATGATTGTAGGAGGTCCTAGAGATGGTGACTCAAATAGATTGAGAAAAGGGTATGTCAGAGCAGCTGACCCGGAAATGAGAAGAGGACTTGGGGTCGGGCAAGTAGCTGACAGCCCAATCATACATTTCGGGCTGCAAGATTTGGGTGAGGTTTGAGGCCCCATGCGGATGCAATAGTTAAAGAGCGATGATATCTAATTATGAGGTAGGACGCATTTTTGTTGATACAAGAAGTTCATCTGATATCCTGTTCTTAGATTGTCTGGAGAGAATGGACCTCGAAGAGAAGTTGGATCTGGTGGAGACTACCCTAATTGGGTTCGCAGGAGGCACCATACAACCCCTAAGTTCGATAGTGCTTTCTGTTTCTTTAGGGGAGGTACCCTGCTGAAATAATAAGATGATTCGGTTCCTGGTTGTAGATGCACCTTCACCGTACAATGCCATGCTATAAAGACCATCTCTTAGTAGCTTTTAGGCGGTGGTATCAATTTTTCACATGAAGATGAAGTTCTCGGTGAAGGGTGAGGTGGGGGAGGTCGGCAGTGACCAATACACCTCTAGAAAACTATATGTGCAGAGTGTCAAACAAGGTAGACGGAAGGATCTACCTGATAAAGCAAACACATCGGGGGTGCCTAAGTTACTGGAAGAATCAAAATAGCACGTAGAGCCAAATGAAATGTTAATGATGGTGGATATAGTCCCAGGTGAAGCACATAGAACCGTGAGAGTAGGAACCACCCTATCTTCGGAGATCTTGAAGGAGTTGGTTTGCTTTTTGCGTAGCAATGCGGATGTTTTTGCCTGGTTGCCAAATGAGTTGGTGGGGATCAACCCGTTTGTGGCAGAGCATAGGCTCAACATCAATCCTTCATTCACGCCAATCAAGCAAAATAAAAGAGATTTTGGGGCTAAGAAGGAAGCCATTATCCGGGTAGAGGTGCACAAGCTGCTGGAAGCAAAAGACATTTAGGAAATCCAATTCCCGGAGTGGCTGTCCAACGTCGTGATGGTCCCCAAGATGGAGGATAACTGGAGAATGTGTGTGGATTTCAGAGATTTGAACAAAGCCTGCCCTAAAGACCATTACCCTTTACTGAGGATCGATCAGCTTGTGGACTCAACCTCGGGGTGTTAGTTGCTAAGCATGATGGACGCCTCCCAAGGCTATCACAAATAAAATTAGCAGAAGAGGGTCAGTTTCATCACACCTTCCGACACCCATTGTTACGTGGTGATGTCGTTTGGTCTTAAGAATGCAGGAGCTACTTATCAAAGACTGGTAGACAGGATGTTCTCCCAGCAATTAGGTAGAAACATGGAGGTGTACGTAGAAGATATGCTGGTAAAGAGTGTCAAATCAGAGTCACACATAGCTAATCTAGCATAAACTTTTTATATGTTGAGGAAATACCGTATGAAATTGAATCCAAAGAAATGTGCATTTGGGGTCAGATCGGGGAAATATTTAGGATACATGGTAACCGAGAGAGGTTTTGAAGCCAATCCTAAGAAGATTCAATCTGTTCTAGATATGGCCCCTCCTAGAAGGCCGAAAGAGGTCTAGCGCGTAACGGGGCATTTAGCAGCACTGAATAGGTTCATCTCTCAAGATGCAGAAGGTAGCCTTCCTTTCTTTAGAGTATTGAGAAAGACCCCGGGATTCAGCTGGAACGCCGAGTGCCAAAAAGCTTTTGACGAGCTCAAGGCTTATTTGTCTGGAAGGTCACTACTTATGAAGCCTGTCCTAGGAGAGACGTTGTACCTATACATATTTATAGGAGAATCCGCAGTAATCACGGTGCTGATAAAAGAGGAAGGAAAAAAGCAAACCCCAATATATTATGTCAGTAAAGCACTCAAGGGGGCTGAGCTTCGGTATGCTGAAATTAAGAAGGAAGCTCTAGCCCTAGTAGTCACATCTAGACGATTGAGACCTTATTTCTCAGCTCATAAAATAATGGTTAGAACTAACCTCCCCCTGAAGTCAGTCCTCAGTAAGCTTGAGACATCGGGAAGACTCATCAAATGGGTGATTGAGATGAGTGAATTCGAGTTAGAGTTCTAGAACTGGGTGGCTATCAAGGCTCAAGCTATAGTAGATTTTTTGCAAGAGATGACTCGACCTCAAGAAATAGAAGGACGATGGACAATTTTTGTTGATGGTTCTGAAGGACACGCCGATTGTGGGGCAGAAATAGTTAGCCCAAGGGGGATGAGACGGAGTATGCTGTCCGCCTATATTTTTGAGCATCGAATAATGAGGCACAGTATGAAGCGTGCTTAAGAGGGTTACAGATGGCCATGGAGATAGGATCCAAAAGGGTCTCAGTACATCTAGACTCGCAGCTGGTCTACAAGCAAAACAGTGGTGAGTTCGAGGTGGGAGAAGAACGTATGAAAAAATATGTCAAAAAATTCAAGAGATATCAGGAGAGGCTAAATCACTTGGAAGTGGTGCATATTCCAAGGTATGGAAACAAAGGCGCTGATTATTTGGTGAAGGTAGCTAGCTCGGCAGTGGATAGCAAAGAAAGGCAAATAACTCTCTTGATGGCACCCGAGGAGGTGACAGAGAATACTGTAGCCGAACTAGTAGAAGCGGGGGATTGGCAGGCGGAGATAAAGGCATACTTGGAAAAGTGGACTTTGCCCGAGGATCGAAGTTTGGCAGCTAGACTTAATATTTCAGCTACGCATTTCGGTCTAATAGGAGGAAAATTTTAAAAAAGGAGGTTTGGGGTGCCCTTACCTAAATGCCTAGGGAAGATGGAAAGCGAGCAGGTTCTCCGGGAAATGCATGAGGGATGTTGTGACAACCATATGGGTGCCCAAGCTTTAGCACCGAAGATCTTGAGAGTAGGATACTTCTGGCCTTACCTGAAAGCTGATGCAGAAAAGGTGGTAAGGAAATGCGAGAAATGTCAGTTACATGCCCCTTTGATGCATAGGCCAGCGGAAGATCTCATGACCATGAGATCAGCATGCCCTTTTGCAAAATGGGGAATCGACTTAGTAGGACCTTTTCCTGTGGCCTCAGGACAGAGGAAATTTCTGGTGGTGGTTGTGGATATTTCAGTAAATGGGTATAAGCCAAACCACTGGAAAGAGTCACGGAGGAAGCTATATTGAGGTTCCTTTGGAAGAACATTGTATGTCATTTTGGGATACCTCGGGTGCTTGTATCATACAATGGAACCCAGTTCGCGAGGAAGGGCCTGAAGGAGTGGTGTGATAGAATGAAGATCAAAAAACACTTCACTTCGGTGTATCACCCACAGGCTAATGGACAGGTTGAAGCCACCAATAAGGTCCTGGTTCGGGGAATAAAAATATGGCTGGAAAAGGTTAGTGGAAGATGGGTTGAGGAGCTCCATTCAGTTTTGTGGGCTTACCGCACCAACCCAAAAGAGGCCACCGGGGAGATCCCTTTCAGCTTGGTATATGGTATGGATGTCCTCATACCAGCAGAGGTCTTTGAAGAATCTTACAGAGTGTTGACATCCACTGAGGAGAAGAATGAGGTGATTATACGGGATTCTTTGGATTTGATAGACAAGAAGAGAGAAAAGGCATTCCTCCAAATGAAGGAGATGGGAAGAAAGATGAAAGTGGCTTACAATAATAGGGCGGTGAAGAGGAATTTCCAGGTCAGAGATTTGGTATTAAGGAAGGTAGGCTTGGCCAGGAACCTGGAAAAGATGGGGGCTAATTGGGAAGGACCCTTCAAGGTAACATGAGTGTTAGCAGGAGGTGGCTATGAGATGGAAGATACAGAGGGGAGAAAAGTACATCGGGCCTAGAATGTAGCCAATTTAAAGACTTGTTTTGTATAAGGTAGAGGTAAGGAACAACTCTCTGGACCTATTCCCACAGGTCTCTTGAGAGTGACGTTAAATTACCTGATTGTACTCTGATTATTAATTTGTTTTCTAATGGAGCTAAGATTTATTATGCAAAGACAGATAATATTAACAAAGCCTCGAAACTTTGAAAATCATCGAGCAGATGCTCGATATTAATAAGGTGATGTACATCACTTGGACCCTGCTCACGGTAGCGGGACGAGCGGATGCTCGGGGTTAATCGAAGTGGCTAATGCCACTTGACTTGGCAGATGCCCATACATTAAACATAAACGTCTATTAAGTGCGGACACACTAAATAAAATGCACCTTTTATTATAATTAAGTGTTGACTTCGAGGTCAACCTCCAGAGCCAAAGCTCGAGCTAAGCACAGAGAATTAAAAAAATTGAAATAATCAATCTGAAGAGCGATGTTGGGCATTCTTCAACCTCCACAGCTCGTGGTCCACCTCACAGCATTTCAGGTAGTAGAGGTCAGCATGGTGAGTTTCAGCTTTCACGCTAGCGGCTAGGGCTTCATTCACCTTGAACAATCGACCCACTTGCTCGCGAAGTTCCAACACTTCTTCAAGAAGATTAAGAACATGCTGATTGGAAGATTTCCAATGATCCTTGTAGAATTTCTTGTGTTGCCTTTTCTCTCCAGGTGGCAGTGGAGTCTATCCACCTCTTCTTTAAGTTCATACACATCCGGCGGCGGGTTAATTGAGGAGCCAAATATGTTTGAATGAGAGAATGTTGTGATATATGAATGGAGGATAAGGACCTATAAAGTAAAATCCTCCCTCCAATCCCTTTGAAATATTGTACTAGCAAGGACAAAAGGCCTTCCTAAATGAAGGGCAACATATGTAGCTCGGGTACGTCGAACGGCTATCACTAGAATCTCTGGGGCATAAGAAACCTCCTAAGTTACCGCATTTAGATGCCAAGTGATCTGGGCGTGTACTGAAGGTACACCCTTCCCGAGCTCACTAAACATGTATTTAAAACAAAGCTCGGGTATGGCCAAACAAGGGAGAGATGGAATCTCTAGAGAAACATGAAAGTCAGGCATAAGTAAAAACACAAGTTAAAACAGGTAAAAGTCAAAAGAGAAATCGTTCATTCATTAGAAGAAAATTTGATTACAAGGAGGGGCGTCATGTCATACAGTCAAAAAGTAAAAAGCAAAATACATGGATGACATTACACCCAGCCTAGACACAGAAGTCCTAAAAATCCAAACATTACTGGACATTGAGTCGAACTTTTTGTTCCTTTCAAAATTAAATTCTAGTTAAACAAATGCGCATCTACGTTTGAAAGGTTTTAGTTTGCCCGCAAGAGAACGGGGTCACCATAGACTGGCAAGTTAACTCGAGTTGATTCTCTTGAGGAGTAAAAATTCGGAATCAACGAAGTTTATTATAACTAAATTCACAAATTCTAATACCAAACACACGATTAAAGAGGTGTTTGGATTTGATTCATTGAAGAAACTACAATTTAAAACTACTCTTAAAAAAAGTGTCAATCTCGATGTAAAGATTTAATAACGGGTTTAGACAACTAATTTATATTTTATTTAAAATTTTAACACAAGGATTTAAACCACAAGTTTCCATTCAAGCATTTCATCGAGCACATGAAAGGCATTAGCGAACTATAATTTTGAATCACCAAACAATCCTCTAAATTATAATAATCGAAATCAACTAAATTACCCAACACAAAGCTTCGTATATAAACTAAATCATTCTTAAGCATTCAATCTCAAAAACCCAATACTAATTCTCCAAACAAGATGTGCCAACATAAGATTCAAAACTTATTACTTAAAACATATTCTAACAAGATTGATAACAAATCAAATAGCCAAACAAAACAATATCAATAACAACTAGTTAACCATCGTAAAACAAGCGTAGAGCTAATCAAAAAATTTCATTCTCCAAAACAAACTTATCATTCCAAACGAAATATCAAAATAAGAAATAAAAACTGAAATATTCACAACTACGAAATAGAAATGAGTTTAGATAATACTGAATTGGAATGGAAATACGATCACTAGAATGATGAAAGCAATGCTATCTCCAGCAATTCCGGAGAGAAGATAATATGTGCAATGAATCTGGAAGCTTGCCATGAACTCCAGATTCCCACGATGAAAGATTAATACTGGAATGATCGAAGGTTTATATTATTTGCCGTAAGGTCTCTTTTGAATTATTCTCTAAACCAGGTGTAAGGGAGGGATGTGTCAAATCTCTCCTGGTAGGTTTATCCTTCTTTTCTGACATTTTCTCCCTTTTAAACTTTAAACCCCGTTCATAACCGAAAGATCTTTCCAAATCTGAGTTTCTAATGCCTGTATCCGGTCAAATGATCAGAAGGATATGACCGGATAAAAGTTTATGTCATCCAATCCGGTCGGATGTCAGATCTATCCGACCAGATGTTAGTCTAGTAGGTTTGTCCGGCATCTCATCTGATCGGTGTGAATTTAGGGGGTTGATCCGGTCGGATGTCAGATCCATCCGACCAGATAAGTGTCCTTGTGGCTACTTTTGGGTGTTGACTTCCTCGTCCTTGTCTCTTGAGCTCTTCAAATGCTTTAGCTGAATGAGAAAACACAAAAATTATCTCAAAAGGACCAATTATCGATTGGTAAGTCGGAAAGTTAAGTGAAAATCCAAAGAATGTAAAATTATTCAAAATAGCCTAATCTTAACCCAAAAAAGATAACAAAAGGACTCAAACATGACTCAGGATATATACAAAAATCATGACAAACACATACAAATCAACCACCCCACGCTTTATTGGTTTGTTCATCCTCGAACAAACAAAAGAATCAAAACCAAGTAAGTATGAAAGTAGTTGGATTAAAGATTCATGTTGTGCATAAAGTATAGTTTTGCAAATATAAATACTTTTGTCGAAGGCTCTTAAGCTAAGCTCGTGTTACTTTTTCATCTTGAAATCAAAAGAATGCGTTCTCACAAAAGGGAAATATATAATGGTGCACTCATTCGCTTGTGTTTTTCAAAATGTAAGTGTATACGTTTGGATCAACATAAACATGAATTCAATGACTCATTAAAAATCAAAGACTCGTATATCGCATATGTGTGCACATTTAATCAAGAATCATATTAGGACTTTCTAGGGTTGTAATGTAGGCTCTTTGGTAAGGTATGTCATATATAAATATGTGTGGCTAACTTACGAACAAACACAATCAATAACTCACTCAATCAAACATTTTTAAGAATTGAGCATAGTTTTGCTCCTCAATTCTCCCAAAACAACCATGGACCATTATTTTTAGCCTTTTATAACTAAGGTTATTTATAACCCCAAAACCCAGATATTTTCCTTTATAAATAGATTTTATTCTTCACATCTAAATGTTCTTATGAACTTAAGCACCCTTAATAATTTCTTTTTTTTTTTTGAAACACTAATTCCCACCCTGTAAACGTCAAATCTCAATAAACCAAAAATAAACTCTCATCTCAAAATCTTAACCAAAATAAGAGCTACAATGGTGCTCATGGCTAACAAAGAGACGCAATAAAGGCTCAAAGGGGCTCATTAGGAATTTATAATGATTTTTATTTCTGAATATAGCCAGAATCGGATTTTATATGTGCCTATCATCATTTCCAAAACCAAATATACACATGCGACTTAAGTGACTTCTCAAAACACTTTCCGAATCACATCATGAAATGTTGATAAACACACAAGGCTCCTTACTAAGGTTTTATTCAAACTTTTGAAAAGAAGAAGATCGAATTTTAAAAGCTTCGAAAAATTACAAAGGACTAAGTGTTGTTTTAAATATATATATATATAAATAGGTTTTGAAAAATTTGCACTAAACAGGCTCAAAAGACTCCAACAATAGATCACACAATACATGATTTCGACAGGCAAGCCAGTACAAACACAAATAAGCATGGGAGTGATTTCAACATACATTGACATATACAATTGGTCGATCCGTATGTCGTCACAAAGAAAGGCTCAAACAGAACTATTTAACTTAAATGACTCGAAATATGCATGCATAAAAAATATGGTCGGCAGGTGATTAACACATATTTGTCCTTATTTTTATTAGCTTTTTAGTTCGTTTTTCTATTGTTTTTGGTATAATTTGGATAGTTTAAACTTAATTTTGTATATTTATACTTCTGGCTTATTTTATCATATTTTGATCGTAATTAATGCAAATAAGTGATTAATTATGGTTTTTCACTTTACAGCTAAGTAACCGGAGGAGTTCAGAGCATTATTAAGATGACGTTTGATGTTCGAGAATCGAGAACGAGCTTTCCGGTGAAAGAGTAGCAAAAAGATCGAGAGAAAAAAACATGCAGCAAGCTGTGTCGATCGACGCAAGCATCGACGCTCCATCGATGCGACTTTGCCCACGTCGGTCGACACTAGGTCGAAGCCATAATGACGTGACTCTCTGAAGCGTCAATCCAAGAGTGCGTCGGTCGATGCTCAAAATGACGCAACTCTCTGAAGCGTTGATCCAAGGGTGCGGCGTTCGACGCCCATACCCTGTCGACGTGAGCGCACCAGACGCGTCAACACCGAGCCCCAGCTCGCGTCCGTCGACGCAACGTCAACGTGACGACCCAGATGCGGATTTTAAGGTTTCTCATGCTCCAAGACAAGTGAAAACTATAAGACCCTTCCCTGAGTCCGTACATAAAAGCAATGACATACACCATATACGATACGAAACAACTACAACTCTACTTACAGTCCGTCGGCTCGAAAACATTACACCGTGACATCCATATACGATCAAGATCGAAGATTCAAGGATCACGAGTTCTAAGTTCTACTCGTTAGTTCGTGATTCGTTCTTCGGCCAAGGACTACGCAATCTCTCTTGATTAGTTGGAGAATTTACTACAATTTCTTAGTTTATTAAGTACTCTAAACTCTTTAATTGATTTCTTAGTTTAATTTATGCGATTAAGTAGTAGCTTTTCAATAATTGAATCATTTCATGTTTCAAACCCTAGATACTTTTAGTATTCGGATTCGTAATCTTTAGTTTAATTAATATTTGGTTATTATTCATGTTTAGATAATTGATTCCATTTACATTTCACTTTAGATAATTGCTTTTCGATTATACCCTCGATCTTATTAGGGTTCTTATTTGATTTCTTGGATTAAATTCATGCGTTCTAGTTGCTGAATTGAAGTACTTAGTTTAAATTGATGTTCATGCATTTTAAATTCTTAGTTAATCAAAACAAACAAACAACCCCCCCCCCCCTCATTTGTATACGTTACTTGTGGTTGAAAAAATTATTCGAGATTCCGATTGCATGTTCCTCGAGAGATGAGTCGAGTTAACTTTGCCAACTTACACGCGACCCAGTACTCTTGCGGGCAAGCTATTGGATTTTTGACAAATATTCATAAGTAGGCACACCCAAAAGCTTGAATCGAAAACTGGCGCCGTTGCCGGGGATCATAGCAAAGGTTTCAATAATATGTTTGTTCATTTTAATTTTAGCCGTCTATTTATATAATTATTTTCTCTAGTCGATGCATTTCATTTGCTGTTGAGTGTATGCAAGGTCGAAGATCATTTAGACCCAAACTTGCACCATTCATCGATAATATTCATCGTTCCAATCAAGTAAGACCTCCTCACATATCCGAATGCAGATCGTCTGTCACCACTGATTTTGTTTGTGATCCGGTTCCTCAAACGATGTTGAGGCTAAACAATCCTGTCCACAACAACCAAAATGATCAACCACCAAAGAACCCACCTATACGACAAAGAAACGAATACGGAAGTGAACCAATTCACCCCAATGAACCGGCACAACCTCAAGAGTATTGGGAGAATATTCAAAGGAACATGATGGACCAGAATGAAGAGCGAGGAGGAGGAAATAGAAATCGCCACCACCACGACCAAGATAATTATTCTGAGAGATCTTACCATGGAGACGAGCAGGTTGACAACTGGCTTGCCAATAACCACTACAATGAGAGGAACGAGTACGACAGAAACTACGCGCGGCCCAATAACCAAGAGAGACACCAACGGGAGGCGCGCGAGCTAAGACAAAGAGAGTTCACGACTCCTCAAGTGGGTCCCTATAGTTCTGCTATTGTGTTGGGTAGAACTGCAAGAGACTTCGAGCTGAAACCTCATATAATCAACAACCTCCCGACGTTTCATGGCCTCGCCAACAAGGACCCATTGACTTTTCTCAAGGAATTTTATGCTGAAGTTAGTAGGATCCCATCTCCGGGACTTCATCACGAAGACCTTCAAATGGTGTGCTTTCAAAGCTGCATGAAGGAGAAAGCCAAATCTTGGCTACTGTCACTAGAACTGAGATCTCTGATCGATTGTCCCTTGGTGAGCGACAAATTCATAAATCAGTTTTACTCAGCACAGTCGACGGGCCACATTAGGAGACAAATAGCCAACTTTTTCCAGCAAGATGGGGAGTTGCTTCATGAGGCATGGGAACGTTTCAAATCATTGTTACAAGCTTGCCCACATCATCAAAATTCTCCGGGAATGGTAAATCAGTTATTCTACGAAGGGCTTTTGGACTCCTACAAAAACAACGTCGAAGTAGCTGCTGGAGGAGATTTTAGATACTCGACAGCAATGGAGGCAAAGCAACTGGTTGAAAACATGAGTGAGAAGTCGAGGCAAATGAGCTCTCGACCAACGAAACCATTGAGACATGCAACCGCTGTGGGGAGCAAGGGCATTTAGTGGACACTTGCAAAATGGTGTATTACAACGAATGCGTGGCCGAAGCGTACGCCATCAAGGATCAAATGCGCCACCAAGACCTTCTAACTTATGAGCACAGACCTCCAACAAAATTCAATGCGCAACGTAATTCTCCTTACTTAAAATGGGGGCCAGGGAATCCACATTTCGCCCCCGCACAAACTTATTCACGGCCACCACCACCAAACAAACCGCCACCATTCGAACCAACACCTACTCTGATACAGCCAAATGATCAACTGTTAATTTGGCAGCAGAACCAAGTCACCAAAACAATCAGAAATAGAGATGGACTCGCCAATCTAACTACGCAAGTTAATAAGCAGGGAGAAGTTCTGAACGATCTCTCCAAGAGTGTGAAGAATTTAGAAAAAATGATGGGCCAAATGGCAACTTCTATGGCGAAGGCGGAAAATGAGAAAGGAGAATTGCTGAGATAACCAGAGCAAGCTTCAGCTGTCCACATCTTACGAAGCGGAAATAAAGTAGACAATGGAATCGAGGAAAAGGAGGAGGAGAGCACGGAAATCCCAACTGCGGATTCACCGAAGGACGACGACCCTAAACCGGTGGACTAAATGCATAAGTCACCAAATCCTTATATTCCAGGTTCTTTAAAACGGAAGCTTCCAAATCCACCCACCACAATCGACGACTCCAACCAATCTCCAAATCAACAACCAAGGCAGTTAGCACCTATTATTCGAGACAAGGTTCCCTTTCCGAGTCGCCTACGCCCAGCCAAAGAAAATAAAAAGTTCATGGAGCTTTACAATCTATTGAAGAATATCAATGTTAATCTTCCTCTTTTGGATGTGATCAAGACAATGCCCACGTATGTTAAAATTTTCAAGGAATTAGTTGCAAGGGACGGCGATTGGAAGAGACTAACCGAGTAGAATTAACCAAGGAGGTGAGTGCCATTGATTTGCATCTTTTTGTACATATTTTTGCTATCGTTTTTGTATCACGTTGCGTGTGATTCGCTTGCTTTTAGGTGTTTTAGGAGTCGAGTTGGCCGTTTTTCGTTATTTCTAGGTTTTCGTATTTTTGTACATTTTATTATTAGTTTTCGTAGTTTTTCACTATTTCGTTTTTCGTTTGGCCGTAGGACGTCCAAGCGGGGCCCGCGCTCATTTGGGATCGTTGATACTCGACTCGGGAATGGACGGACAAGCAAGGAAGCGCAACGGACGAGGCTCGATTAACCAGCGGACGTGAAAAGAACGAGAAATCGAGCCGGGCGTTGGAATCCAGTCGACCGACTGAACCCCCAAAATCGACTGGATTCTAGGGACTTTTGGCATTTTGGACGACGCAGTCGATTGACTGCCTACTTGGCCGATCGACTGGATTCCAGGGCTTCAGGACGTTTTGACATCACAAGTCGATCGACTCCCGACATGATCGATCGACTGCCAGTCAATCGACTGCTTTTTCAGTCGATCGACTGAAAAGCAGAATTTTTGAAGGAATAAGTAATCAGACGTCTTTTCAATTTGAGCAACTTGTAGCAAGGCTCTTTCCTCCCAGGAGCGCTCCTTCAAACCAGAAAATAATTCCTTTTCATTTTGATCAATTTAAATTCTAAATAAATTAGTTAATTAGTAATAGTTTAGTTAAGCTTTAGATCATCATTAGCTAAGTTGTTCAAGCTTGGTTATAGATTTCCATTGTCAAGCTTTCAAATTTTTCTCTTCAAGATTTTGCTGGATCATACTCTTGGTAAACTCTTTCCATTAATATAGTTTTATTTCCTTGTTATTTCGTTTAATTGTGTGTTGATGTTTGATCGTAATTTAGTTGTTGTTTTGATCATCAAACCTCTATTTTCATCTTATAGCTTTTGAACTTTTGAACTTATGCTTTTAAGTTGTTAAGTTGTTTAGATCAATCTTTAAGTTTTTAGAAGTTTTATATAATCTTCCTTTTTAGAACTTTAATTTTTATTAAACTAATGTTGACTTTTTCAAATAAGCTAGACCTTGATTTTCCCTCCTTTTCCTTAATTTAAATTATAAGCTTCTTTAGTTTACTAGTTTAGATTAATCGTTTTTAAATAAGCTTTAATTTCCTTTTCATCTTCAATGATTTTAAATCTTGTATTTCCATCTAAATCTTAGTTATAAAAACTGAAACCGAACAATGACTACTGCTTTCTTAGTTTAAATTAGTTTCGTATAAACCGACGATAAGAGCAATTAAGAAACCGTCAAGCCGATAACATCCATCCTCGAGAGACACGACTCGGGAAGAACTCGCCGCCCTACAACCGGATCCGTACTCTTGCGGAGACGGATTCTCAAATTAGAACGTCGAGAATTCATCGATCAGCCATTTGCAAGGGTCCGCTACCCAAAAAGGAGAGAGACCCGGGGAGTTTTTGCATAGCTATCACCTTAGGAAATGGGCAAACGGCACGTGGGATGCTCGGCCTTGGAGCAGGAATTAATTTAATGCCTTATTCACTTTATAAGGAATTCGACTTAGGGACAATGAGGACAACGATGATGCGACTGCAATTGGCGGATCGTTCAATTAGACAACCACTTGGCATAGTTGAAGATGTTTTAGTTCAAGTCGGCGAGCTTGTAATTCTAGTCTATTTTGTCATACTTGATGTCGGCGAAGTTCCAAAAGAAGTCACTGAACATACTATTTTGCTCGGCGGACCGTTCATGTCCACTTCTCATACTTTGATTGACGTACAAAGGGGGAGGATAACCCTATCCGTTTTGGGTGAGACGGTCACATTTTCACTTAAAGAGATCCAAAACACTCATTCTCCGTACATGAACGAAGATTTCTCATTTATTGATCCTATTGCTTCTTGTATTCACGAGCTCAAAGGGATCACTGTGCTAGATGAGTTAAGTGTCGAGGATGACACATAATTTTTAAACAGGGTGGCAGAGATGCTGGAAATAGACTTGAACGAAATGAACGAAGATTACGAAGAAGTTGAAGATTTTGATGAGGAATTATGTGAAATAGCTAACGCACCCGAACTTGGTCCGAAAGTGGAGTTGAAACCACTGCCAAGCCATCTGAACTATGTTTTCCTCGAACCCAATAAAACAAAACCCGTCATAATATATTCAGCATTGACGGAACACGAAGAAACAGAATTAATTGCGGTGCTAACTAACCACAAAGATTCAATAGGATGGAGCATCAGCGACATCAAAGGGATAAGCCATGTTACTTGCATGCACCGAATTGAGCTCAAACCCGACGCCAGGCTTGTTAGGGACAGTCAACGAAGACTGACGCCAACACTTTATGAGGTGGTCAAAAAGGAAACTTTTAAACTTAAAGACGAGGGAATTATTTTCGCCATTTCTGACAGCAAATGGGTGAGCCCAATTCATGTGGTTCCGAAGAAAGGAGGCATCGCCATCACCGAAAACGAAAAGGGAGAGATAGTTCTAACGCGACTAACGACTGGATGGCGTATGTGTATCGATTATAGGAAGTTAAATGCAGCCACTCGTAAGGATCACTTTCTCTTGCTGTTCATAGACCAACTTCTCGACAAGCTTGCTGGACACGAATTCTATTGCTTCTTGGATGGCCTTTCGGGTTATTACCAAGTAGCCATCGCTCCGTAAGATCAAAGCAAGACAACGTTCACATGCCCTTTTGGCACGTTAGCTTTTCAAATAATGCCCTTCGGTTTGTGCAACACACCAACAAAATTTTAAAGGTGCATGCTCTCAATTTTTAGTAATTTTATTGATGATTTTCTTGAGGTATTCATGGATGATTTCTCGATTTTTGGGTCATCTTTTGATAATTGTTTATCTAATTTGTCTAGAGTTTTAGAACGTTGCATTGAGAAGAATCTAACTTTGAGTTGGGAGAAATCCCATTTTATGGTAAAAAAAAATGGCGCTGTTCTAGGTCATGTTGTTTCTAAAAAGTGGTTGGAGGTTAATAAAGCAAAAAATTGAAGTAATTAAATCTCTCCCTCTCCCTCGAGATGTTAAGGGAATTAGGAGTTTTCTGGGTCATGCAAGGTTTTATAGACGTTTTATCAAAAAAAATTCAAAAATAAGTCGTCCACTTTGTAAACTGCTGACTTTAGATACTCCTTTCGTTTTTAATGAAGAATGTATGGAGGCGTTTAATTAGCTAAAAGAGAGTCTTACTTCTTCCCTTGTAGTTGTTGCTCCTGATTGGACCCTACCCTTTGAAATTATGTGCGATGCCTCTAATGAGGCGGTGGGGTCCATTTTAGTACAACGTGTGGATAAATTGCTTAGGGTTATTTATTATGCTAGTTATTGATCCAAACTTTTGTGCACCCCTAAAAACACACAAGTTTGCTCGCAAGAGTACGAGGAACTTGTAGGGTGGTGAGTTTGACTCAAGTCGATTCTCTCGAGGACAACTGTTTGGTATCTTGGACGTTTTTCTCAATTAGATAAATAATATAAAATACATGTACATCGGGTTTTTTTTTTTGAAGAATTGATTTGATCATTAAAACTAAAGCAATATTTAATTTTTAAAACTAATTGAACTAATTATCTTAAAGTAGATTACCAACTAAGAGCAACAATTAAACTCCTCGAACTTAAGAACTAGGAATTAATAGCAACAAATCTAAAATCATGTATATAAGAAACTACCATGAAGCAATTATATCATACGAATCTAAAAACGGAGAATTAATTATAAATCAAATGGCATAAATAAGCTATATAAATACAATATCCAAAATAAATTCAAGCATGAAATAAATTAAGAACTAATTATTTAATATAGAATTAACTAAGCAATTAACTAGAAAATTAACGATGAAATTAACTAAGAGTTTAGAAAACTTATTGTAACTAGTAAAAGCGATGAAAATCTCCAGCTATTCAGGAGTTAAACGTTGATCTTGGGCGAAGATTGAATCCCGAATATGAAATCGAAGCCTCGGACTCGTTGTTCTTCGATCCTTGATCTCGGTCTTCAAATCTCGTTATAAGATGTGGAAATATGTTTATTCTAAGCCCAAAAACCCTAGGATGGCGTGTGTCTTCCTAAAAATCCGAAATATGAAGGGTATTTATAGATATAGCATGTCTTGGCACACAAGAAACCCTAAAAATGCATTTATGGGCAGCCACGTCGACATCGCGTCGACTGACGCGAACTAGCTCTCGGTGTCGATGCTGCCTATGTGCTTGCGTCGACTGGGCGGGGGCATCAACTGATGCGGTCTTGGATCGACACTTCAGAGAGTTGCGTCGGCTTGGTGTCGACCGACGTGGGTAGGGTCCGCGTCGACGTAGCGTCGACGCTACTGAGAATACGTCTCATTTTCTCGATTTTTCTGCTACTTGTTCACCGAAAAGCTCGTTCTCCACTTTTGAACATCGAACTTTGCCTATCTACGCGTTGAACTCTTCCGGTTGCTTAGCTGTAAGGTGGAAAACAACAAAATATCACCTATTTGCATCAATTACGATCAAAATACGGTAAAATAAGCTGAAAGTATAAAAATACAAAATTAAGCTTAAACTATTCAACTTATACCAAAAACAAATAGAAAAATAAACTAAAAAGCTAATAAAAATAAGGACAAATCTACGCTAATCAACTACCCCACGCTTAATTGGTTTGTTCGTCCTCGAACAAATGATAGTTCAAAGTAACATCCATACATCCAATGCATTTTTATTTATTTATTTAATTATTAACATGCATTAAAAATATAATTCTAGTCCCAAGCTCGTCGCCATAATACGACTTCCTATTTTAGTTTTAAATAATCTAAGAACTCTAATTAAGCAAATTTATAGTTCATTTTCAAATAAAAGTATATTATCAACTTCTAAGATACTATTATAATTATTTAGTAACTTATTAATTTATTTAAATTACTTTCGAGTCGTCTATGAAATAATTTCGATTTCTAAAATTATTATAATTTATTTATATTATAGTTATTTTACTTATTAAAATATTATTGGGTTGTTCATGGAATTATTCGATTTAAAATCTAAGATCGTCAATTGGATCGATTATTTTGGACGTCAAACGAGCCCAACGACAAACCGAGCCCACTAAACTTCCACCCTAACTTTCCTAAATTAAAACTATCACTAGTTTATAAACAAATCCAACTTTTTTTTTTTTCAGTTTTCTTCACAACTCTCTTACACGGCCTTATTAGGCAAATCACTTTGCTTTTCTAACTTTTTTTTCTCAAGAACATGAACTCATTTTTTTCCCTCTACGGCTGCCAAATCCCAAACCATCGCCATAGCCAAACATCACAATATCGCCAACTCCAAACGAAATCCAGGCCGAAACCCACGTCAAACCCCGTTTCGAAGCCCGAACAAGACTCGACCGCCGATTTCTCTAAGCACGACAATCATCATCACCAAACCCGTACACCAAACTGCAGCCCGATCTTGGCCAAAAACCACCACCGCCGCCTGTCAGCCCACCAACGTCATCCCAGCCGCGGCCCGATTGAGACCCAAAATTACCTGCAGTTGCTGTCACCGGAAGTCCGCCGAGCCACCGCCGTCAATTTTTGAAAGAGACGGAGGGGGGTCTTCTCCTCCGTTCGGACTTGCCACTGCAAGGCGCTGTCACCTGAGGATGCCGCCGCTAAGCCTGCCCCGCCGATAGCCGCCAAATCCTTGACCGGAGCGGTTGCCTTGGGCTATCAATGTTGCGCCGATTTGGCCGGAGAAGAAGGGAGAAGGCGACCGATTTTCTATTTTTAGGAGAAAAGAAAGAAAGGAGACAGACGGGTTATGAGGATAAAGGGGCTGGGTTAGCCTTTTATTCCAACCCACTTTTCCTAAATCCCAGATTGTACCCCCAGCCTTTTTCCACCTTTCAATTGAACCCCCAACCTTTGCCATCATATCGATTGAACCCCCAAATTACCAATAACCCCAATTTCAGCCCTCCGATTTATTAAAATCCATCCCCTGAAACATTTTATAAAAATACATTTCAGTCCAATTTTATTATTATTATTATTAATATTAGTATTATTATTATTATTATCATTAATACTATTATTATTATTACTATTACTATTATGATTACTATTTTAAATATGAAAAATACTAATTTAAATATACTTTCTAATTGATTAGGTGACGAGCATTAAGGGGACTTAGGATTTCAACTACGTGCATACCACTCGATTTTCCACGATATTTTTACGAGGTAGGGACCATCGACTTGTCTTGTGTTAAATTCTATGTGCTCAAATCTATGTGCAATGTATATCATGAAATTCTATGTTTATAAATTATTATAGCCGTGGACCGCAAAAGTTGTCCGTGATCGGGGAAAAGGGTCATTTGGTTTATCCCAGCGTGCTATATCCAATAATTAAAACTAGGGGCCTAAAGTGCCTATGACCGGGGAAAAGGGTCATCAGGGAAACCCGCCGTGTTTTAGCTGCAGTCAAATGTCTTCCACGTTAAAATTATGAATTCTATGGTTAATTGTGCTATTTCTGAGTTGTATAATCTTTCATGGGGAATGTCGGTGTAACTATTGAGTACGTTAAGCTCATCCCAAATCAACGACGTGTTTTTCAGGTACAAATGAAGATATCGAATGAAAGGAAAACGAGGAAGGGAATGAAAACTCTTGATGTTGGTTTTATGTTTTAAATCTTGTTTCATTGTTTTAAATAAGGGTTGAACTAGACATAAAGAAGTTTTTTTGATTATAAATTACTTTTGATGGTGATTTGGGTTATTTATATTATGATTATTTCCGCTGCGTAATTCTTGAACGTTTTGAAAATGTGAATCTTTTATGTTAAATTCGTGAAAATTAGACATTTATTGTGACCCCAAGATTTCTCCATTCGATTATTTAAAAATATAAATCCTTTTTCGACTAAAGTGAAATCGGGGCGTTACACAAACACTCCACCTTTATTACATCGTCGCTTCATAAATAATTCATGCATCCTCTCAAAAGGGAAATATATATATGGTGTTCGCTCAAAAGCACTCAAGCATTGCTGCATAGGACGTGTATACGCTCAAAATAATACAAATACAAGCACAATGAACAAGAATCGAAAATCAATCTCTTTTCAATCGCAATTTAAGTGTGTTGTCGAACTAAGAATCGGAAAAGATCTTTTCGGGTTGTAATGTAAGGCTCTTTGGAAGGGTATGGAATATATAAGTCATGTGGCTAACTCACAATCTAACGCGATCAATAACTCACTCAACCTAATCTAATCACGAAGCAATTTGCTTCACCTCATTCAAAAATAAAAACCTCACTTATCTCTCATAACGTAGTAAATTGGCCTATTCCTCAACTCGTAACTCTAAAACCGACTTGTAGCTAAACCACTTACACACAATTGAAGCTTATAATGTGCTTCTTATTACAACTCAACTCTTCGCCTTTTAAACATTAGGCTTCATAAATAAATAATAAAAATCAAGCCTTTATAAAGACGTGGGCAATTACATAATGTTTCACCATGATTCTCCATCCCTCTTTTCCTTTCTTTATTTTTTTCCCCTTTTATTCTCTTTTTTTTTTATATTGAAGGATGGTGATCCTTAATTACAAAAATTCATAAAATCATAAATTCCTAATAAAATCTTTAAAACACTAATAACCAATAAAAATTAACTAACTCCTGCCCCACGCTTTTAATTAGTTGTAAGGGTCTACTCAATAAACACTCATGGCTATAGGCATGGATTATTTGGCTATGAGGGATCATTCGGAATTTATAGTGGTTAAAATATATGGATATGGCCAGAATAGGGTTTTATTTGTGCCTTAACGTCATTTTCAAAGTCAAATACACACAGAGGTTCCAAAGAGATATCACATCAAAACTCATTCAAGTATATGCAATGATGATAAACACTCAGGCTACTCACTGGCTTTTTGCATGAAAAAGTTTGAATTGATGCTGATTTTTAGGTTTTGTGAAATCAATTGCGTCCAAGTACTATTTTACAATATATAAATAAAATTTTTAAAATTTTATGCACTTATACACGCTCAAAAGACAAGAACATCAAATCATACGTAGTCAACTTTGACAGGAAAGCCATGCAAATACAATTTAGCGCAAGAGAAATAGTGATCAATCATGTTTAAAAATTATGCATTCAAGACAAAGACATCAAATTGCACTTTCCTTTTAAATATAACCCTACTCAACCACCCCCTCCCTAAAAACTTGGCAATCTCATGATTATCATAAATATAAAAGAAAATAAGAGCAAGGGAGATAAGAAAACATCCCTGAAAATTTGATAGTCGAGTCTCTCCAATAATGCTTGTGCAATTATCCTCGTCTCAGACCAATAAACCTATAAAAATAAAAATTAAAAAAAAAAACCACGATTGTGATCGATTACTACGCGCAAGTGCCCGGTGGCACGTCTTTAGGGATTTGAAAAGGCTGGATTACGGCTCAACGTCGTAAATGGCTGGGTTGCAGCTCATCAAAAGGTAACCAGACTGCGGCTAACATGGGTCGGATTGTGACCTCAATCGACAAAAATGAAATTCATAAAAATTAGACGGCAGACGCTACTAGCGGTAAGCTCATCATTATCCCTGGTTATTGCGGCTAGCATAAGGTTCAGCGGTTGATCATCATAGTTAACGCCTTGAGTGGAACTAGTGGTAAGGCCTTGCGGTAGCGAGCTATAGCCGCTATATAACCGTTAAATGTCCAGAATACGCGATTTTATCGTATTTTCTGCACATCAACACACACATAAATGTACCACGGCAATTGACACAATATAAAAAGATATAAACTAAATAAAAGAAAATAAAGAAAAGAAAATGAAAACTAACTAACGCTTGGGTTGCCTCCCAATAAGCGCTTGTTTAACGTCGAAAGCTTGACGCAAGTTGCTTGATCAATTCCTAGCTTGTGGTGGGTCCACGAACTCCTTCTTGCTTCTCTCTTGACTCTTCGTATATTTCTTGTAATAAGGTTGACGTCAATGCTTGTGGACTTGGAATCTCGTCTTTGTACTCTCATCGTAAATAGTGGTTACTCCATACTCATCCAATTCCTTTATTAAAAGTGGTCCACTCCATGCGACTTTAAAATTGGTTGGATCAAACTTACGATCGGAATTATATAGCACTAGTTGACCAACCTTGAACCTCAAATCTTCTAACTTCTTATCAAAAACTTTGTTCGACTTCTTCTTCTTCTTCGTCCAATCCTTTCTATATGCCTTTCCCTTGTTCCTTGTACGTTTAAAAATCTTGTAGGGGTAGAGGGAAACACTTCTTGAACAATTATGCGGTGGCTTCGTCTCTTCTCTTGGCGCAAACTTCGAACGATATCGTTGTGGTCTCAACTCCACTTTTGGCTCGTTTTTAGGCACGTTAAACTTCATGGGCAATCTATCATCAAATGCCTCTACATTTTCATATAGCTCAATTCCCAGAGAATCCATCAAATGCTCCCCGCTCAAGTGTTCCTTGCCATACTCATTACCAAACTCTTCAATCGTGCTAATGCTCAGGAGTTCATTCGCGCAAGAATCTACTAAATCAACATTAGAACATTTTTCCTTTATAAATGGTGCAGGAGTCTTGTGAATATCTTGAAGTGAAAACGTCGCCGTTTCGCCTAAGACGAACATAGTCATCCTCCCTTTTTTTACATCGATCACCGTGCGCGTAGTGGACATGAATGGACGTCCCAACAAAATGGTGTGTTCTCGATTCTCGCTTTGTACGTCACCAACGTCCATAATGACAAAATCCACCGGCACAACTAGCTTGTCTACTTGTACTAAGACATCCTCTACAATTCCCAAGGGTAGCCTTATCGTACTAAGACATCCTCTACTAAGACTCTTCGTGGTCGGCTTCAGCGGTCCTAGGTCAAACTCCTTGTAAATTTAGTGGGGCATCAAATTTATGCTAGATCCAAGGTCGAGCATCCCCCTTGCCGTTTGTCCATTCCCGAGAGAAATAGTTATGCAAAAAATCTCGGGATCCTTCTCTTTGGGTAGCAATTAAATATACCACTAACTTCTCTTACCAAAGCCACATGTTGATTTGCAGCCAAACGCCTTTCCCTTGATGCCATCTTCTTGAAAAACTTCACAAACGTTGGTATTGTCTTTATCACCTCTAGTAGGGAGAGGTTAATATTAACATTCTTCAATAAATTGTATAGCTCCATGAATTTTTTATTTTCCTTGGCCGGACGTAGGCGACTTGGAAAGGGAACATGATCATAAATAGTCAACTTCTTCGGTGGTGCATTTAAGGAATCGATGGGGTCTTCAGTTGTTGTTGGCCCCGAAATATTTGGATTTGAAGATTTATGCATTAGATCGGCCGATTTGGTTGCATCTACTTGTGGTTGGGTTTCGGCCTCTTTCTTGTCGCTCTCCTTATCTAGCTCTATGACGTTATCTACCTCTTTTCCACTTCTCAGGACATGAATAGCCGAGGCTTGCTCCGTTTGACTCGGAAGCCTATTCTTGTCGTTCAATAATGTCGCCATGGTTGTCGAGAGTTTCTATCATCATATCTGAATGCCTTTGCCCTTGCTGTATAGTCTTAACAAGTTCATCAATCCTTGACTCGACCTTATTTACTTGTGAAGCCTATTGGGTGAGTCCCTCTTGGTTTCTAATTATTTCAGCCACTTGATTTTGCTGCCAAACCAATAATTGATCATCTATTTAAACTTTAGTAGGTATCTGCCCTTGCGTATGAAAATTATTCTGAGGTGGTGGCAATGGAGCTTGCGCATGTGGTGGTGGATATTGCGCGTTGAATCTCTTAGCGGGTTGCTGCCCCTGATTAGAAAAATTTTGGAGGGCGTTAAATTCCTTGTGCAATTCATTGTTGAACATGCACATATCGTCTAAATGTTCGGGGGATCCGCATTGGTGACACATCACAGCAATCTTCTTTGTAGAGGCCTTGTTCGCCCGCTTGGCCTTCCATGCTGCCAATTTCTAATCAAATATCTCCTCGCACTTCGCTTTGACTAATTTTCCATCATCTTAATCAAGATCGGGGATGGACATCTCATTAACTTTTAATTTACGAGGCCGAGAGTTGGTTTGTCTACATTTTTTGCTTTGTTTCTCCAATACTCGTTTTGCCTCGCGGGCCGTTAAATCTCCGAAATCTCCTCCTGCTGCTATTTCAACTTGACTTTTCCCCATGGGCAACAAACCATCAAAGAAAAACTGATTAATTATCTCGAGGGAGTATCTATGATGGGGGCACGCTTGTAAAAGTGTTTTGTAATGCTCCCATGTTTCATGAAATAATTCTCCCTCCACTTGTTCGAAGTTAGCAATCTGCCTCCGAAGATGCCCCGTTGTTTGCGCTGAATAGTATTGATTGAGGAACTTCTCGCTTATCATCTCCCAATCAGTTAATCATCTTGGTTCTAAGGATAGTAACCATGTCTTTGCCTTGTCTTTAATGATATATGGGAAGCAAATCATTTGCATCTCCTCCCGGTTAAGGCCATTACCCACAAATCTTCCTACTTCATCGATAAAGTAGTTTAAAAACGCTAAAGGGTCTTCATGGGCATTTCCGTGAAAAGTCGGAAGTAAATTAAGTTGATGCAGTTTAATCTCCACTTTCCTTGCAGTTGGTCCAAGAACAATAGCAGACCCACAAGACACCACCTTCGGGCGTGCCAAATCTTATTGTCGAGGTGCTCGGGGGTGTCTCGGTGCTCTCTCTCGATGATAGGCAGCTTCATAATATCCTTCGTAATCTTGGTCATCGAACCATTCATCTAAAAACTCTCGTTGAGGGATTGGTCTGTCAGGATAATCTTCATGCACTTCCTTGTCATGTTGAACGTTCCTTCCTCTATTTCCTTATCTTAGTTGTAGCGGGGCCCGATTATTTGGTGGTTGATTGTGACTTCCAAAGTATCGCGGTTCACTTCCATACTCTCCCCCAAGTCTTCGTGGAGGTTGTAAAGGCCACTCATTGTTTAATGCATCGAACAACTCATTGTGATCGTCCTCATGATTCGCTCTTCTAGTCATATTTTCGGGAATTTTGTCGCACGCGATATTAGTAGCTATCGAAGAAATGCTTTCGGGAACGGGAACGGGTCTTGGTCTTGCTGGATTCGCACGATGGATGTCGTCAAATAATGGTGAAAGATCGCGTTGAAGTGATCGTCTTCCTTGCATAAACTCGACAACAAATCAACGTAACAAATGGAAAAAATTCAAACCCATTGCAATTATACAAATAATGACTAAATAGAAATTAAATGAAAAACATCCTTGAATCCTACTTGTTGTCCCCAGCAACGGCGCCAAATTTTTGATCCAAACTTCTGTGCACCCCTTTTAATATATTTAATTTAAAAATACGTAAGTTTGATCGCAAGAGTACGAGGAACTTATAGAGTAGTGAGTTTGACTCAAGTCGATTCTCTCGAGGACAACTGTTCGGTATCTTGGACGTTTTTCCCAATTAGATAAATAATATAAAATACATGTACATCGGTTTTTTTTTTGAAGAATCTATTTGATCATTAAAACTAAAGCAATATTGAGTTTAAAACTAATTGAACTAATTATCTTAAACTAGATTACCAACTAAGAGCAGTAATTAAACTACTCAAACATAAAAATTAGGAATTAATAGCAACGAATCTAAAAGCATGAATTTAAGAAACTACCATGAAGCAATTATATCATACGAACCTAAAAATGGAGAATTAAGCATAAATCAAATCGCATAAATAAGCTATATAAATCCAATATCCAAAATAAATTCAAGCATGAAATAAATTAATAACTAATTATTTAATCTTGAATTAACTAAGAAATTAACTAAGCAATTAACTAGGAAATTAACTACGAAATTAAATAAGAGTTTAGGAAACTTATTGTAACTAGTAAAAGCGATGAAAATCTCCAGCTATTCCGGAGTTAAACGTTGATCTTGGGTGAAGATTGATTCCGAATATGAAATCGAAGCCTCGGACTCGTCGTTCTTCGATCCTTGATCTCGGTCTTCAAATCTCGTTATAAGATGTGGAAATATGTTTATTCTACGCCAAAAAACCCTAGGATGGCGTGTGTCTTCCTAAAAATCAAAAATATAAAGGGTATTTATAGATATAGCATGTCTTGGCGCACAAGAAACCCTAAAAATGCATTTCCGGGCAGCCACGTCTATGTCGCGTCGACTGACGCGAACTGGCTCTCGGCGTTGACACTACCTGTGTGCTCGCGTCGACTGAGTGGGGGGCATCGACTAACGTGGTCTTGGATCGAAGCTTTAGAGAGTTGTGTCGACTTGGCGTCGACAGACGCACCCTTGGATCGACGCTTCAGAGAGTTGCGTCGGCTTGGCGTCGACAAAGCGTTGACTGACGTGGGCAGGGTCCGCTTCGACGTAGCGTCAATGCTCGCGTCGATTGACGCTACTGAGAGTACATCTCATTTTCTCAATTTTTCTGCTACTTGTTCACCAGAAAGCTCGTTCTTCACTTTTGAACATCGAACCTCGCCTATCTACGCATTGAACTCTTCCGGTTGCTTAGTTGTAAGGTGAAAAATAACGAAATATCACCTATTTGCATCGATTACGATCAAAATACGGTAAAATAAGCTGAAAGTATAAAAATACAAAATTAAGCTTAAACTATTCAACTAATACCAAAAATAAATAGAAAAACAAACTAAGAATCTAATAAAAATAAGGACAAATCTACGTTAATCAGTTATATGCTAAACGATGTCCAACGAAATTACACCACGTCTGAAAAAGAATTATTGGCAATTATATTTTCGCTTGATAAATTTAGATCGTATATAGTTAGAGCCAAAGTAATTGTACATACGGATCTTGCTGCACTGCGTCATTTATTTACTAAACCCCAAAGTAAACCACGTCTCATTAGGTGGATTTTATTGATACAATAATTTGATGTGGAAATTAATGGTAAAATATTATATACATCCTGTACTATACGCATTTTTTAGGTTTGCATCCTAACGTTTTTTTTTGTAATTTAATGCATCTTGTACTATACAAAATTTTGAAAGTGCATCATGTACTATACATAATTTAGAAAAAACTAGTTTTATTAAATAAAAACTAGAATTTATTAAATGAATATGCAAACCATATTTTATCCTAACGTTTACCGGAACTAGTTTTATTAAATAAATAAAATTTATTATATATTAAATAATAAATTTGGTGAGTTTGTATATTTAATAAAATATGCCGGAACTAGTTTTAAATAAATAATAAATTCACCGGAACTCACCTAAAGTATACGGGTTTGAAAATATGAAACCTCACTCGCGAGACTAGGTGAGTTTCGGCGAGTTGGGGTGAGTTGGCTGGTCGGAGGATGCACTTTTAGAATTTTGTGAAGTACAGGATGCATTAAATTACAAAAAAAAAAAGTTAGGATGCAAACCCAAAAAATGCGTATAGTACAGGATGGTTACAATCTTTTTCCCAAAAATTAAAGATAGACGAGGTTGTGAAAATTTTGTAGCTGATCATTTGTCTAGATTGATAATTGAGGAGAACGAGGGCGAGAAATTTATAATTAACGATATATTCCCTTATGAGAATGTTTTTAATCTTGAGCAGTTAATCACTCCTTGGTATGCTGATATTGTGAATTATCATGCTTGCAAAATTATACCTAACCATTTATACTACCAAGAATGGAAGAGAATTTTGTGTAAATGCAGGGATTACTTCTTGGATGACCCCTATGTGTTCAAATGTTGTAAGGATGGGCTTAACAGAAGGTGCATTCTAAACGATGAAATGGGGAGCATTCTGCAATTTTGCCATGACCATGGAGGGCATTTTGGAGCTCAAAAGACGGCATTTAAGGTGTTAAAGGCGGGATTCTATTGGCCAAGTTTATTTGCCGATGCATTCGAGTATTGCAAAAAGTGCGACAACTGCCAACGAGCTGGAAACATAGGAAAGCGAGATGAAATGCCGCAAGTACCTAACCAAGTGGTAAAGAGTTTCGATGTATGGGGAATAGATTTTATGGGACCCTTTCCTAAAAGTAGAGATTTCAAGTATATTTTGGTCGGTGTTGACTATGTATCCAAATGGGTGGAAGCGATCCCTGCTCGAAGAGCTAATGCAGAAGTCATTCTTAAATTCCTCCAATAAAGTATTTTGAGTAGATTCAGAGTGCCGAAATCAATTATAAGTGATGGAGGAAGCCATTTTTGTAACCGAGAATTTACGAGGCTAATGAAAAAATATGGGGTCCGACACAAGGTAGCTACACCCTACCACCCTCAAACGTTTGGACAAGTCGAAACGAGCAATCGTCAGCTAAAAGCTATTCTTGAGAAGACAGTTGGACCAAGTCAGAAGGATTGGGCAGTTAAACTTGTTGACGCACTGTGGGCCTATCGAACTGTAACGCCCAAGTTTTTATTTTCTTATAATATTAAGCCCAATATTTTTTTTTTAATTCTATTGTTTCAAGTCCACTAAGCCTAATATTCAAATCCAATTGAATTGTTTTCAATTATATTATTTATATTTTTTTATATTATAGTTATTTTTAATAATTTAAAATACTATTGGGTCGTTCACGGAATTATTTGATTTAAAACTTAAGTCGTCATTGGGTCGATTCTTTTGGGACTTTAAAAACGAGCCCAACGACAAACCGAGTCCACTAAACCTCTACCCTAACTTTCCAAAATTAAATCCTATTCTTGATTTATAAACAAATCAAAAAATGATCTTTAATCTTTTTTTTTCATACGGCCGCAAGCAATAGTAACACGATCAATCTTGGTTTTCTAAGATTTTCAAAGAACAACAATCCATCATCAATTTTCTCAAACCAAAACCATCGTTTCTCCAAAACGACTGTCAATTTTTTCCAAATCCACAAACCCAATTCGTTAATTAAAACCACCCAAACCCGACCGTCATTAGAATCGATAGCCACCAAATTCGAAACCTATCCAAAACCAAACAAAAACAAGACCCCACCACAGCCACGTCAAACCCCACACCACCGGATCACCTGCCGACTCCACGTCTGCCGCCGCCTTCACCACCGTGGTTCAGCCCCATCTCCATCATGTCGGCCCAAACGAAAAACCGTCAAACCCACAAGTAGAACCACCACGAACCACTACTTTTGGCTCGTAAACCCGTACGCCTGACTGGAACCCATAACAACCAGTCACAGCCCAAAGTTAAGCCCGAATCGCCACTGCTGCTGAGCCAGACCTCCGCCCGATTCTGACCCAGTCCGTCGCCGCCGTCACTTTCAAAGGGGGCGGAGCGGGGCACCTCCGCTGCTACGAAACGCCGCCACCGCTGCCGCCGACGGTCGAGGGAGAAAGAGCTGGCCGATCCTGATTTCGGAGGAGGCAGGGAGGACCTTGCACCGTCTGGTCATACCTGAACCCGAAGCGTGGTGTTGTCGCTGGAAGATGTCGCCGACTTATTAGCCCGTTCAGCTGCTGGCGACGATTGACGACGGGAGAGGAGCTTGCTGGCCGATTTTTATGGTTTTGGGGAAAGAGAAAGAGGAGAATTGAAGGGGAAAGAGATGGGAAATGAAATTAGGGCCAATAATACCTTGTTATACCCAACAACTTCTCAAGATTCTCAATTGACCCCCACAAGACTTCAAATAGTTTGTTTGAGTCCCCAGATTTAACCAAAGCCCAAGTTCAGCCCCAAAACTTGTTAAGAACTCCACTTCAGCCCACAAGACTTTCAAGTTATCTTATTTTCAGCCCTCCAACTTCAAGAACATTACTAAAAACATCCATGTCTACCATTTTATTTAAATTCCATGACCAAGCGTTCGAATCAAGGTTACGAATTCATTATKTTTTCAATTATTTCAAATTAATTTTTAAACACAAGTTCTAAGTTAAGCTATTATATTCAATGTAGGAAACGAGGGTTCTCGAAACTAGGATTTTCAAGCACGAGCATCTACATTCGCATTTTCACGAAACTACATTTAAAGGTGGGTGATTCTAAACTCTTTCAAAACTATGTTTGTCTATATTAAATGATATTATACGAATTATCTATGTCTCAATGCAACATTCCATAGTAGCTTTCGAGCTAAAACAATGATAGTGTGTTGTAGCTATTCATTTATGGTTTGTATGATTTGTGTTTAATATTGACAAACGAATCCCCACGGAGCGAGTTGAAAACTCACACCCATTTTTATCAAACTTTTCAGGTTGAGGAGTTGGATGTGGTACGAGGCGGTGGATGCGAAAATGCTATATTCATTGTTATTTCATTTTCCTTTCTATAAATTAGTATCTTAATTTTATGTCAAATTACAAATAAAGATTGAGACTTGTGTTTCTATTTAAAACTCCTTGAACAGTCCGAGTACTACTATTTTGATTCATTAAGTGAATCTCCATTTTTTTTAAATAAATGTTTAAGTTTTAATTATGCTTCCGCTCAATTTTTATTGTGATTGTGATTTATTTAAAACTCACGCCCTTGGTTTTGAAAGTTTTGTTTATGAAAAATCAAATTTTACATTTTCCAAAATTGGGGCGTGACACGAACAGTCTATAAGACAGTGCTTGGTATGAGTCCTTTTCTACTCGTCTATGGGAAGGCGTGTTATTTTCCCGTTGAGATGGAACACCGAGCTAGTTGGGCAATTCGCAAGTTAAACATGAACTATGATGAGGCGGGCGAGTATAGGAAGCTGGAGTTGACGGAGCTTGAGGAAATAAGAAACGAGTCATATGATGACGCATGGAGGCAAAAGAAGATGACGAAAACCCGACATGATCGGGAATTCGTTAACAAGCATTTGGAGGTCGGTAAGTTGGCTCTAGTCTATAACGCGAGACTGAAACTTTTTCCAGGAAAATTAAAGTCAAGATGGAGTGGCCTGTTTGTGATTAAAGATATCAACGAGTTTGGAGCGGTCACCCTTTACGATGAAAAACGAGACGTAACGTTTCAAGTTAACGGTCACCGAGTTAAATTATATCGTGACGGAGAGGCAACGAGTCAAGATCGCGAGATATTGAAGATAGTGGACCCGCCTCTAATTACAAATTAACCGTAAAAACTTGCATCGAGCAAGCGGCGTTAAAAGATGCGCTTCTTGGGAGGAAACCCAAGCTATTTTATTTTTTTAACTTTTGTATTTCTTTTTAGTTATTTCTTTCTTTTTTCTATTTAAGTGTGGTTTATGCTTTTTAAATAGGATTTATATTACAAAGGAGAGATCAGTTCACTGGCTGGAAAGCAGAAAATCCATTTTTGTGGCCAACGCACCAGTCGCGTCGATCGACGCAAGCGTCGACGCTGCCTGAGCACATGCGTCGACCGGTTGCGCGAAATTTGGAAGTTATGGGCTGCGATTTTTGTGAGTTTTATTCCCAATAGGTAAGTAATTATATGGGAATATTTTGCACGAAATTTGGCTGGTTTTGGGGTCAAGATCTATTACCTTAAGAGAGTTCTAAATAGAATAGGAAACTTAATATCTCTTCCCTTATTTATAATTTGGGTAAATGTAGGACTCCTATTTTCAAGAGCTTTTGATTCCTATATAAACCAACCCACCCTACACTCTTTATTTCATTATTCTCTTGTGTTCTAAGCCTCCCCATAACAAATATAATTTAATTCTCCAAGCCTTTCAACACCATGAGGCCAATTCCACAAGAAACCAACAACCATGAAAATAGGTGGATGTTGGGGAAGGAGGATGAAGAGGAATTGGACCAGCTGCAAGTTGAGGTCGAAAAGATGAAGGCGAGGGTTGGTGATTGTCGAATGGACGAGGTCCATTACACCCTCCAAATCAATGCTTTGAAGGATCAATTGAGGAGAGCAGAAGAGATAAACGATGGGTTGAGGGACATGATTCTCCAATTAAGGGGCACCATCCGAGAATTGAGGGGAATTGAGCGTGATCTCAAGGAAAGAAAGGAGTATTCCGAAGAGCGTGACATGACCATAGACGAGCTTCACGGCGAACTTCTCTTGGCTATAGAGACAATTGCAAAATTATCCAAGCAAAATAATGAGATGTTGTGGGGCGAGGCTGAGTTTGCGAGTGAGATCGCGTTTAGAGACAAGCGCCTCGAAGAGAAAGAAGCCAAAATTCATGACGTGGTGCTAGGGGTTTACCCTCATACGAGAGAATTACAACATCCAAGAGGATAAATTCGTGCTCTTACACCGAATTGAGGAGTTGGAGGCCCAAATCAAAGATCTAAAAAAGGGGAACACGGCAAACAAATGGAACATTAAATACTGAAAGCAGTTTTTGGATGAAGCTAACAAAAAGATTGCCACACTAGAGAACTTGCGCAAGGAATCCCCTTTGATTCGTAGGACTTGCCACTAGCTAATTATTTAAGGTTTTCCATTATCGAGTCATAGGATTGTCCTCCTACTCTATCCTGTTTATTTTATCGCAGTTTTAATTTTATTCAGTTGTTTAAGTGTTTTGAATCAGCATTAATAAAATATTTATTTTTCGCACGCCCTTGTTTTTACGTATTTCTTTGTACCATGGACGTTTTTGATTTTTCTTGAGAGAATGTGCAGTTTATCCATGGTTAAGGATCATTTAGCGGAGAGGTTAACCGCTGGAAGACAAAGTAAAAATTTTGAGGTCGACGTGCGCGTCGGTAGATGCCACCTTCTCTCTGCGTCGACACTAGGAAAGACGCACCCGGTGGTCAGCAGTGATCAGCGGCGTCGATGGTGCACGTCGGCCGACGCGTTCCGGCATTAATCGACGGCCGTTTTGCTCGTTTGAAGGAACAATAGCCTCTAGCTCCGCTGCTTGCTGATGGGCCGTGGCAGTAATTTTTTGTGTTTTATTGTTGCTGTTGAACACTATTTTTCTTGTTTATTTTTATTTTACGTTTACTCGTTATTTTTTATTTTTCGACTGCTTTATTTCAAGGATGAATCCAAAGCCTCTGGATAACGGGAAATTGCATGACTCCAATTAGGAAACTCGACCATTCAGGGACGTTTTTCCTACTCCTATCCTCTTTTTAATTATTTTTATTTATGTTTATGGKAATCAGGGGATTGCCGAGTTTTTAAGAGGGGGGATTTTAGAATTTGTGCAGTTTTTAAATTTTTACGTGATTGATTGCTACTTCTGCGCTGAATTGTGTTTGTATGGCGTGCCTGTCGAAGTTCGCTATGTATGATTTGATGTTCTTGTCTTTTGAGCGTGTATAAGTGCATACAATTTTTCAAAAAATATTATTTATATATATTATAAAATGGTACTTGGACGCAATTGATTTCTCAAACCTTAAAAGCAGCGTCAATTCAAGTATTTTCATGCAAAAAGCCTGTGAGTAGCCTGAGTGATTATCATCTTTGCATGTGCTTGAATGAGTTCTGTTTTGATATCTCTTTGAAATCGCTGTGAGTAGTTAGTTTTGAACATGACGTTAATGCACAGAAAAACACTATTCTGGCCATATCCATATATTTTTAACCACTATGAATTCTGAATGAGCCAATCATAGCCAAATAATCCATGCCTATAGTCATGCGTGTTCTTGAATCGACCTCTACAACCCATTAAAAGCGTGGGGTAGGAGTTCGTTAATTTTTACTGGTTACTAGAGTTTTGGAAATTTTATTAGGAATTTATGATTTTATGAACTTTTGTAACATCACCATCCGAAAAATAAAAATAAGAAAAATATATGAATGACCCCATAAAAAAGAATAAAAGGGGGATTAAATAAAAAAAAGAAATGAAGGATGGTGAATCTTGGTAAATCGTGTTGCCTATGCGCTTTATAAAGGCTCGAGTTCTTATGAAGCCTAATGTTTAAAAGACAAAGATTTGAGTTGTAATAAGGAAGCATTAACAAGCTTCAATTGCGTTTGAGTGGTTTGAGCTAAAAGTCGGTTTAGAGTTATGAGTTGAGAAATAGCCTATGTTTGAAGGCTACGTTATGAGTGTTTATTGAGGTTTTCTTTTTGAATGAGGCGAAGCAAATGGCTTCGTGATTAGTTTAGGTTGAGTGAGTTATTAATCACGTTAGATCATGAGTTAGCCACACGACTTATATTCCATACCCGACCAAAGAGCCTTACATTACAACCCGAAAAGATCTTTTCCGATTCTTTGTTGGTTACACACTTAAATGCGATGGAGAAGTTTCTGATTTTCGGTGCTTGTTTATTGTGCATGTATTGGTATGATTTGAGCGTATACATGTCCCATGCAGAAAATACTTGAGTGCTTTGAGCGTACACCCTATATTATCCTTGTGAGGATGCATGAATTTGATTTTGGAGCGACGATGTAATAAGAGTGGAGTGTTTGAGTTTGCGTCACATTTATCTATATTTTCAAAATTATCTATGTAGCATCGCACGACTCATTGTTTGGACTGATTTTCATCCTTGCTATACTTTGAATCTATCGTTCGTTCGAGGACCAACAAACCAATAAGTGTGGGGTAGTTGATTAACACATATTTGTCCTTATTTTTATTAGCTTTTTAGTTTGTTTTTCTATTGCTTTGGGTATAAGTTGGATAGTTTAAGCTTAATTCTGTATTTTTATACTTCTGGCTTATTTTACCGTATTTTGATCGTAATTAATGCAAATAAGTGATTATTTGTGGTTTTTCACTTTACAGCTAAGTAACCGGAGGAATACAGAGCATTTTTGAGATGAAGCTTGATGTTCGAGAAGCGAGAGCGAGGTTTCTGGTGAAAGAGTAGCGGAAAGATCGAGAGAACAAAACGTGCAGCAAGCTGCGTCGATCGACGCAGGTGTCGACATGACTTTGCCCACATCAGTCGACACTAGGTCGATGCCAAGATGATGTTACTCTCTGAAGAGTCGATCCGAGAGTGCGTCGGTCGACGCTCAAAACGACGCAACTCTCTGAAGCATTGATCCAAGGGTGCGTTGATCGACGCACATGCCCTGTCGACGCGAGCGAACCAGACGCGTCAACACCGAGCCCCAGCTCGCGTCCATCGACGCAACGTCAATGTGACGGCCCAGATGCGGATTTTAGGGTTTCTCATGCTCCAAGACAAGTGAAAACTATAAGACCCTTCCGTGAGTCCGTACACAAAAGCGATGACATACACCATATACGATACGAAACAACACTACAACACTACTTACAGTCCTTCGGCTCGAAAACATTACACCGTGACATCCATATACGATCAAGATCGGAAATTCAAGGATCGCGAGTTCCAAGTAGTACTCGTTAGTTCGTGATTCGTTCTTTGGACAAGGTCTACGCAATCTCTCCGGATTAGCTGGAGAATTTTCTACAATTTCTTAGTTTAATAAGTACTAAACTCTTTAATTGCTTTCTTAGTTTAGTTTATGCGATTAAGTAGTAGCTTTTCAATAAATTTTTTCAAATCATTTCATGTTTCAAACTCTAGATACTTTTAGTATTCGGATTTGTTATCTTTAGTTTAATTAATATTTGGTTATTAATCATGCTTACATAATTGATGTCGTTTACATTTCGCTTTAGATAATTGCTTTTCGATTATGCTCTTGATCTTATTAGGGTTCTTAGTTGATTTCTTGGATTAAATTCATGCGTTCTAGTTTGCTGAATTGAAGTACTTAGTTTAAATTGATGTTCATGCATCTGTCTCTTATACACATCTAGATGTGTATAAGAGACAGCATTAGTATAAGTTACTTGTGTTTGAACAAACTATTCATGATTCCAATTGCATGTTCCTCGAGAGATGACTCGAGTTAACTTTGCCAACCTACACGCGACCCCGTACTCTTCTGGGCGAGATATTGGATTTTGGCAAATATTCATAAGTAGGCACACCCAAAAGCTTGAATCAGCAGGCTACATAAGTAATCCGGTCGAATGGTGCTACAGTATGTTTGGTCCGACCGGATATATGCCCACATCCGGTCGGATGATAGGACAGTGTGGTTTGTCCGACCTGTCACTTGCACACATCCGGCCGGATGGTGCTGGTAAGATGAAATCCGGCCAGTTACCTGCAAGAATTCGATTGGATCACCCCCTACACATAAAGAAATAAGAAAACTCCTGGTTGCTAACGTACGAATCAATATAAAGGGTGTAGGGAAAGTCGGAACATGCGAATAATCAACTAATTAGTACAGACACTCACGCACACAATTCCAAATGGAAACATCAACGCCAAATAGAAAGAGTCAAATAGAAATAAAGTACTAAAAAAATGAAAGAAAAAATAAAAGTTCGGATAGAATATGATATAGATGGGGCGTGGGCCCGCCTACTGGTCCATGTCATCAGGAAGGGGAGGTGGGTAGCAATGCTCGATCCTCATCAAACGTTCGTCAATGATGACGAGGTAGTCGTGGTTGGCCTTGATGTTGTCATTCAACCTAGCAAGATATCGATTCGTCGCAAACATGTTGACGTCCAATCTCACTAGGGAGCTCTGATACATCCTGGATTCCTCGCATGCCTCCCACGCGTATTGTCAAGCATCCCTCGTGTACTCCTCTTTATTGAGGATCAGTTGTCTCATCTGCTCCATCATGCTCGCCTGGAAGTCCTGTTGCTGCCTCCACTGCGCATCGGAGTAGTACTGCTGATCGCTCGGCCCACCACCATAGTATCCTCCATCATATCCTCTGTCATAGCCTCTGCTATGCCCTCCGTACTAGAGGTCTTTGCCGTAGTCACCGTGCACGATATTCTCAGTATTCTCGTTCTCATTATCCTCATCGTCGTCATCGGTCTCATAATCGTTGGCCCCCTCGACTGCCTCAGCCTTTAACCTGTCCAGAAGCATCATGAAAGTCGGAATAGCCATGGTTTGCCCATTGTGCGCCCGACTATCGACCTACATTGCCACATTTGGGTATGTGACATTATCGTCGTAGGGGTCACAACCATGGTACCGGGCGATCTTAGTAATGAACGTGCCCAACGTGAGCTTAGTCGTCTTCCTCTTGTGCACCCGTTGTACATTCTCGATTGTGTCCATCAAGAGGGGATATAGTTTCTTGTTTCCCCAGCGGTACGCGATCCATAGAGCTCGCAACTCGGACGATGATATCCTCGTGATATCCTCCTTACCCAAAAACACCTGCATGAAAAACTTGTAAGTCAAGTAAACAGCATTTGATCGCAGGGAAGTGGAATTAAAACGGCACCCAATTTCCGGCGCTGCTCCAGAGAGTTCAGCCCACCATGCCTTTTTGTCGTAATTATCATGTTGTAATGATTTATTTGCCTCTTTCTCAATGTTAATGCCAAAAATTACGTCGAGGTTGCCCGGGGTAGTGCAAGAAGGACGGTCACAGAGCCTGCATTCGAAAGAACCATTGGCTAGGAGCTTTTAGGTCGTGAAGAACTCAAGCATTAGAGTTCGGTAGCCGGGTTGCTTGATGTCGGCCTACATCACTAAGCTGAGGGCCTTGATGCCAACACAAATTTTTTCGCCATTTTATCCCCCTCTTCGACTTTATCCATCCAAAATTCCATGTCGATATGCCAAGGGTCGTACACGTCCCTCACTACCAACGACTTGTATAGTGTGACCTCCCTTTCGTCAACGAGGTCGAATGGATCTAGACTTCTTCCGGTGTTGCTCGATCCCTCCCATGGATTTTTACTTTTCCCAAACTATTTCACCTCTTAGTTCGTGAACCGGAAGCCATCGCAAGTTTAGAAACTTGAGATTTTGGGCGAAAAGTTCTCTTAGATAATTTGTCAAACACCTTGTATGCGTCACAAATCAATTCCTAAAGCCCTTCAATCTCTCCAAACCAACTACCCTCATTCGATTTCCCTGCAAACCAACTCCCAAACAGTTTAATAAGTTCAAGCCTTAAGCCGTTATACCTCGAGAATTGCCGAGTTGCGTTTTTGATGCTTGAAGGAGAGATCTTTGGAATGGAGCTTTGATTCTTCCAAAAGGATTGAGTTTCTTGGCTTAAGTTCTTTGATTGGATGTGCTTGCTTGTATGATTTTGTAGGGATGCAAGTGGAATTTTCGTTTTTGATTTTTCCTTCTTTGACTGCAAGAGAGAAATATTAGGTTTTGGGATGAAATTAACAAATGGGAAGAGGCGGACTTTATAAGTCTGTGCTGTCGTCCGGTCAGATACAGCACACGTCCAATCAGATATGGATCCAGTGTGTTTGCGTCCGATCGAATGAGCACTTGCCCGGTCGGATGATCCTCCAGTGTATTTTTTCCAACCGGTTTTATACACCCATCCGATCGGAGTGCATTCCAGTTTGTTTTGTCCGACCGGTTATTCATGTACATCCGGTCAGATCATCCTGAAAGTAGAAATATTTTCATTTTTTTAATAAATATATATAGTGACTTGGGCCTGCAAAATTCACGAAATATTAGATCGTTCGAACGTAAAATAAAAACATTGTACTGTATGAACGCAATTTATTTACTATTATTAAATTGTGAACATAAAAATAGAAAATAACAATCCATAACTAAATCCAGGTCCCAAGACAAATGAAAATTAAAAGTAAACTAGAACAACTTAATCTAAACATCAAAAAGCGATTCACGCAGTCGGAGCTAGAATGTGGTTACGTCCATTAGTTAGATTCTCAAGATACTCAATTATCTCCTCGAGTGCAGCAGTTTTTGCCTTGAGTTCAACAATCTTGGCATCCGCCTTCGCCAAGTATCCTTCTGGTCGGTCAATATTCTCAACAAGCGACATCTCTTCAAACAGATAATAGTTATTCTCATTCGTTAACTTTTGAATCTTCTCTTGAGCTTCCTCCAACTGAATTTGGAACTCCTCCACGTTCTCTTCGTAGTGCTGCATCTTGCTTATGGGTTGTGTGGAAAAGTTTAGCGCGTGGCAAGAATAGAAGAATTTATGAAGAAAAGAATGATCTATGGACGGTTTATATAGGAATTGATGGCTTATGAAATAAGGAATCCTAAAATCTTTCTAAGACAAAAAAAGGGTGGAATTAAATCAAAACTTTCCTAATCACACAAAATTTCCAAAAGAAAATGGATTTTACAATTAAATAAATATCCAGCTCAATTCTTACCAAATCAAACTTTACTTTGTGTGATATCCTTCCCAAAATATGCATCCAGGATCGACTGACCAATTTAAATCCGGAGCATTATCCGGTCAGATAGAGTTGTCATCCGGTCAGATGATAGGTCTGCAGTGCATTCTCACCAGTATTCATCACTCATCCAGTCGGATAGCTATCCAGTGTGTTTGGTCCGACCGGTCATTACCTCTCATCCATTCGGATGGTCATTGTCCAGTGTGTTTCATCCGACTGGTGGTCATCTCTCATCCGGCCGGATGGTCTGGAAGAGCTTGTTTCCAACATTCGCTGCACACTCAACAAACCATTACCACATCTCCCCAAATCCAGTAAAGCATGAACACAAATATGTACGAAAATGAGAAAAAGCAAAACCATAAAAACGATGATGAGGCAGGAGTAGGCCAGACCCGGATTGGGGTAGATCTGGATTTAGATAACCAAAAAAGGGACTTCACGGCGACTTCTGCTGAGGTGAAGTTGACCTGGTCAGAGCGAGGGTCACCCCAGCTCTGGAATTAACCTGAGCCCGGTAGAGCTAAGCAGCGTTGTCCTAGCCCGGGAGTTATCTTGGGCTGGTGAAAGACCTCCTGTAAAATGAACCTTGAAAGAATGGAGGCAGGCTCGCCAGCAGAAAAGAGACCAGGAGTAGGTAAGACCTAGCCTCCTGACCCCTGGCAGGGGGACAAGTGGGACCACTTGTCAGAGTTTGTTGTCTAAACGGCCCCTGATTCGCGGCCTTTGTTTTCGAGATCCAGGAAAAGGGTCCCCGCTGGAAAAACTATAAATATCTCAGCCCCAAGGCTGAGAAAGGTATGTCATTCTTTGAGCATTCCTTCTTAATTTTTGGAAAACATCTCAAACTCTTACTGACTTAAGCATCGGAGAGGTTTCCACCGGAAAACCACCGGTGGTCCTTTCTAACTCGTGTTTGCGGTGAAGGTCTGGGAGGTATTCGTGTTTCAGGGGTCATTCTAGGAATTGGTCATTTTTTGGGTGGAAACAATTGGCGCCGTCTGTGGAAATACGATCAAGTTAAGACATGAGGTTTTCTTTTTATTTCATGGCTTCAGACGGTTTACGACGGAACTTGGTGGGAGAGCTTGGCGGAACCCCTAGTTCTGCTGCGCCATGGGGGATGCCCAGGTCGACAGATACGTCGGCGATGGGGCCAGGAGAGACAGCGCCGTCGACAGGAACCGCGCCAGGTGCTACGCCGCCCCCGCTCAGTAGATCTGTGCCAACTACGGGTGGTTCATTTAACGAATCCTTCCTTTTGCAGCTCTCGGAGCTAATCGGTAAAGCCATGGAGACGGCGGTGGAAAAGAAGTTCGCAGAGATGGCGACGCCGCCATCCAACACACCACCAGCACGAACTGTCCCGGTGGTGGGAACGGAGCCATTGCGAGGACAGCATGCGGATCGGGCTCCTTTACAAGACGGGGAAGAGCATTTCTCCACCTCCGACAGTGAGACTTCAAGCCAGACTAATCCAGGTCTGGATGACACTGATGTAGAGCTTGCAAAAAGAGGTGAGGGAGTTTAAGAGGAAAATGGCAACCGGCGATGTGATTCCGGCGAGAAGGGGTACGCCGTTTACTGAGGAAGTTATGCGAGATGATGTGACGGCTTCATATCGCTCCCTAGGCTTCGAGTACAATGGAACCACGGACCCAGGGGAACATCTCAGTCGCTTTGAGATCGCGGTAGCCCTGCATAAATTTTCAGACGCCGTCATGTGTCGGGTCTTCCCAATGACTTTTACTAAATCAGCCCAGCTCTGGTTTAGCCAGCTGCCGCCGAGGTTTATAAGCAATTTTGACGAGTTCACCTCAGCCTTTTTACCCCAGTTCACGAGCTATAGAAAGTATCAGAAAATGCCGCTCAAACTTTTTCGTTTGAAGCAGAAAGAGAATGAGAGCCTCCGTGCTTACATCAACAGGTTTACAACCGCTAAGTTAGAGGTACCTTCTGCGTCTGAAGAGCTGTTGGTGAATGCTCTAGCGCAAGGTTTGAGAAGAGGGGAATTCTTTCAGTCGTTGGTGGTGAAACCAGCTCTGAAATTTGGGGAGCTCTTGGAGAGAGCGGAAAAGTATATCCATCTGGAAGAAGCTTTGAAAATCAAGGATGAGGGAGAAAGGAAGAGAGAAAGGCATGATCACGAGGAAAGAGGAGCTGTGAAAAAGCTTAGGCCAGACCTGTCTGGAGGGAGGCCTCGCTTTGATAAATACACTCCTTTGGCAACCCRACAYGMTGAAATCTTACAGGCAATTGAGAAGCATCCAGACCTGAAGTGGCCAAAGACCTACTCGGAGAGGCCCAGGAAAGAAAGATCAGATCGTTTCTGTCGCTTCCACAATGAATATGGACACAACACTGACTAGTGTACCCATCTAAAGGACGAGTTGGAAAGGCTAGTTCAGGCCGGACATTTGAAGGAGTATGTTCGGATGAGGAGAGAGGAAGCCAGGTCTGGCAACAATAATTATGATCGGTCCCTGTCAGATAAGGGAAGCCAGGATAGGATGCGAATTGGAGTAAGAAGATCGGAGCAGACCCAGGTTATCCATGGAGAAATCCAGATGATTACCAGAGGAGAATTGGAGGAGCATTCCAAGCGGACACAACACAGTTATGTCAGAGCCGCCAGAGATCTAGTTCGAAAATCACGGGACGTGGGACAAATGACCTCTACCCCTAACATTTGTTTCGGGTCATAAGATCGCGATGGTATCCTATCCCCACACATGGATGCTCTGGTTATAACTGCAACTATCGCTAATTATAATGTCCGTAGAATTTTCGTGGATACTGGGAGTTCTACCGATATTTTGTTTTCATAATTGCTTTAGGCAGTTGAAGTTAAACGTTGAGCTGGAAGAGTTCACCACCTCCCTAGTTGGATTTGCAGGGGGAGCCCTGAAGCCCTTGGGAGCGGTGAGGCTCCTCGTGACGTTAGGAGAGGAACCGTATAGGGTGACAAGAACGGTGCGTTTCTTGGTGGTGGATGCACCTTCTTCTTATAATGTCATGTTGGGACGGCCATCCTTGAGCCAGTTCCAGGCTGTTATATCTGTCTTTCATATGAAGATGAAGTTTCCGGCGGAAGATGGAACGGGAGAAGTCAGGGGTGACCAGTATGCCTCATGACAGACCTACGTAGAGTGCATCAGGAGGAATGTGGAGGAAGAAAGACAGAGCAAAAGAGCTAGAGTAGAGCCGCCAAAAATAGATCTGGCTAGTAGAGAGGAAGGGCTGATGATGGTTGAAGTAATCCCAGGGGATGAGAGTCGGGTCCTTCGAGTAGGGACAACCCTCAGTCCGGAAATTTTAACAGATCTAGTTGCACTGTTGAGAAGCAACTCGGATGTGTTTGCTTGGTCCCATGAAGACCTGGTAGGGATCGATCCAGAGGTGGCAGAGCACCAGCTCAACATCAGCTCGGATGCAAAGCCAGTAAAGCAAAAGAAACGCAATTTTGGGCCCGAGAAGGAGGCTGTCATAGAGACTGGGGTGGAAAAACTGTTAAAGGCTAAGCACATCCAGGAAATACAATTCCCTGAATGGCTTTCCAATGTTGTCTTGGTTCCCAAGACTCGGGAGGACTGGCACATGTGTATCGATTTCAGGGACCTCAATCGTGCTTGCTTGAAAGATCACTATCCTTTAGCTAGAATTGACCAGCTCGTCGACTCTACTGCTGGATGTGAGCTCTTGAGTATGATGGATGCATCCCAAGGGTATCACCAGATTAGATTAGCCAAAGATGATTGGAAGCGGGTCAACTTTATTACCCCGAAGGGGACGCATTGCTATGTTGTGATGCCTTTTGGTTTGAAAAATGCAGGAGCCACCTATCAACGTTTGGTTGATATGATTTTTAAGAATCAACTTGGGCGAAACATGGAAGTTTACGTGGATGATATGCTGGTTAAGAGTGTGAAAGCAAAGTCGCACATGGAAGACTTTTGGGAGACCTTTGATACTCTGCGACGGTACGGGATGAAGCTTAATCCCAAGAAATGCGCGTTCGGGGTTAGAGCTGGTAAATTCCTGGGCTACATGGTCATGGAGAAAGGTATCGAGGCAAATCCCGAGAAGGTCAGAGCAATTATGGACATGCAGGCGCCTAGGAATGTGAAAGAAATGCAATGCTTAGCAGGGCGTATTAACGCTTTAAGTAGATTTGTGTCCAGGTCTGCAGAGAGGAGTTTACCATTCTTTCAAGCTCTGAGGAAGAAAGCAAAATTTCAATGGAACGATGAGTGTGAGGAAGCATTTATAGCACTGAAGGAGCATTTGGCTGGCATGACCTTGCTCACGAAGGTCCAAGGGGAGCCATTGATCCTATACTTATCTGTAGGACAACAGGCGGTCAGCTCGGTTTTAATCAAAGAAGAAGGTAAAATACAGACAGCGGTCTACTTTTAGAGCAAGGTCTTGCATGCGGCAGAGGTCAGGTACGTGGAAGTAGAAAGGGCGATGCTAGCTCTGGTTGGAACTGCTCGAAAGCTGCGATCGTACTTCCTTTCTTATACCATAATCGTGCGAACTAACCTTCCGTTGAAAACCATAATGGACAAACCAGAAGCATCTGGGAGGCTAGTCAAATGGATTATAGAGCTCAGCGAATTTGATGTCACATTCGAGGCTAGAACGGCAATTAAGGCTCAGGCCTTAGCTGATTTCATGCAAGAAATGACTGGTCCTCCTGGTGAGTTGAAGGAATGGATAATTTTCACGGATGGCTCTGTCTGTAATCAGGGATGTGGGTCTGGAATCGTCCTAATAGATCCAACAGGTGTGTCCACCGAGTTCGCTGTCCGTTTGAGTGCATCATTTTCTAACAATGCTGCTGAGTATGAGGCCCTTTTGAGAGGGATTCAGATGGCAAAAGACCTGGGCGCAGAACAGGTATGTGCTGAGGTGGACTCACAGCTTGTTTGCAAGCAAATCAGTGGAGAGTTCGAGACAAGGGAGGAAAACATGCAGAAGTATCTAACGAAATTTAGAGAGCTGGTCAGAGGTATGAAAGGGTTGACAGTCCTTCAGATTCCTAGGGAAGAAAATGGAAGAGCTGATTTCCTGGCGAAGTAGACAGTTCGGCCGCAAATTGTCACGAAAAGGTGATTACTCTATTAAGAGCAGACGGGGAGTTCGGGGCTGAGCAAGTGTGTGTGGTTATGTAACGAGAAGACTGGCGCTCTTCTATAAAAGCGTACTTACAGCAAGAGGTCTTTCCGGAGGATAGAAGGGAAGCTGTAAAAATACGAGCTAGAGCTGCTAGATTTTGCCTGATTAAAGGAGAGCTGTCAAGCGAGGATTCGGCCAGCCCCTTTTAAGATGCCTGGGCCATGCAGAAGGAGCTCTAGTACTTAGAGAAATTCACGAAGGGTGTTGTGGTAACCATATGGGGGACAGAGCTCTGTCCAGCAAGATCTTACGAGTCAGATATTTCTGGCCAGGCCTACGAAAAGAAGTAGAAGACTTCGTACGAAAATGTGAGAAGTGTCAAAAGAATTCATCACTGATACACAGGCCTGCCGAAGAGCTTATGACAATGAGTTCTCCTTGTCCATTCGCCAAATGGGGGATTGATCTAGTCGGTTGATTCCCGATGGCCCCTGCCCAAAAGAGATTTTTGATTGTGGCCATAGACTATTTTAGAAAATGGGTCGAGGCAGAAGCTCTGGCCAAGATAACAGAAGAAGCAGTAATGGGATTCCTCTGGAAGAATGTTATCTGTCGCTTTGGTGTGCCAAGAATATTGATATCAGACAATGGAACCCAATTTATGGGTGCCAAAACCAAGGCCTGGTGTACCAAGATGAATATCCAACAGCATTTCACATTCGTATATCACCCACAAGTGAATGGTCAAGTCGAAGTAACTAATCACATTCTTGTCCAGGGACTTAGATCACGTCTAGAAAGATCTGGGGGAAAATGGGTAGAAGAGCAGAATGCAGCACTTTGGGCATATCGCACAAATCCAAAGGAAAGTACAGGTGAAACCCCCTTTAGCCTTGTGTATGGCATGGACGCTATAGTGCCTGCAGAGGTCAGTATAGAGACACACCGGATTCAGAATTTCAATGAAGAGCAGAACGAGCTGTTGAGGCAAGATGCTCTGGATTTGATCGAGGAAAAAAGAGAGCAGGCCGCAGCCAGAATGGCCCATATCAAGGGGAGAATAAAGGCCGCATATGATAAATCCGTAATTAAGAGGCAATATCAGGTAGGAGACCTGGTTTTGAGAAGGTCTGATTTAGGAAAGGCCAAAGGAAAATTAGATGCCATGTGGCAAGGCCCGTTTAGAGTCACTAATGTTCTGGCTGGAGGAGCGTATGTGCTGGAAGAGCTGGATGGGACCGAGATCCCCCGCGCTTGGAACATTACCAATCTGCAAAATTTTTATACGTAATTGTAACCCTTAACGTTTGCTTATTTATTAAATAAAAAATTGCAGGAGTTAACGTGCAAAGATTCCCCTAATTTCTCCTAACTAGATGGCCAGTAAGATCATTATTCCAGAATGGATCCCAGAATTCATTATTAGTGATGAGTTACCTTTAATCTTTGATTGATAAATGGATAAGACACTTACAAAGAAAGCAGAAAATACAAGGAGATATCTTAGCATTACATTAATAATCGCAGAGGTGCAAATCACAAGCGTAGAAAAAGTAAAAGTAAAGCCTTAAGATGGAGGTGCAGAAGCAAGAAGTTGACGGAGTCGTTGGATCTCTTCCTCATGTTCCAGAAGGCGGATGCGAAACCGGTCCGATACATCCACGGCAATGTCCCAGTCGACATACAGTTCAGATTTCTCCCTTTTCAGGTCGAGAATGAGTTGCTGAAGGCGATGTCGTTCACGGCGGTATTGCAGTTTCCTCTCAACCAATTTCTCCACACGTTCCTGCAACTGGGAAACTTCTTCCCTGAGTCGATTCCTCTCATGAAGCAGTCGGATATGCTCCTCGAGAGAAATGTTGTTGGAAGACGATGACGATGCCATTATGCGGGGAACATAAACAGAGAATAGATGCCATTATATATAGGAAAGGAAAAGGCGGAAAATTACATTAAGTTGGCGCGTAGAGGGCTTAGAAAATGCGGGAAATTACATTAAGATTGGCGCGCAAAGGACTTAGAAAAGCTAGGACTGGCTAAGGACGGATGTCCTGAAGTCTTACCCGATCTGATTATTGGTTAAGCCAGGATTGGCTAAGGACGGATGTCCTAAAATGTTGCCCGACGTGATTGTCAGTTAAGCTAAGATTGGCTAAGGACGGATGTCCTAAAATGTTGCCCGACCTGATTGTCGGTTAAGACAGGATTGGCTAGGGGCGAATGTCCTCAATTTCCACCTGACCTGATTGTCAGTTTAAAGCCAGGACTGGCTACGGACGGATGTCCTGAAGTTTTGCCCGACCTGATTGTCGGTTAAGCCAGGATTGGCTAGGGACGGATGTCCTCAATTTTCACCTGACCTGATTGTCAGTTTAATGCCAGGACTGGCTATGGACGGATGTCCTGAAGTTTTGCCCGACCTGATTGTCGGTTAAGCCAGGATTGGCTAAGGACGGATATCCTAAAATGTTGCCCGACCTGATTGTCGGTTAAGCCAGGATTGGCTAAGGACGGATGTCCTGAAGTGTTGCCCGACCTGATTGTCGGTTAAGCCAGGATTGGCTAAGGACGGATGTCCTGAAGTGTTGCCCGACCTGATTGTCGGTTAAGCCAGGATTGGCTAAGGACGGATATCCTAAAATGTTGCCCGACCTGATTGTCGGTTAAGCCAGGATTGGCTAAGGATGGATGTCCTCAATTTTCGCCTGACCTGATTGTCAGTATAAGCCAGGATTGGCTATGGACGGATGTCCTCGATTTTATCTAACCTGATTATAAGTCCAGATCAACAGGCTAGAGGTGAACGCCTCGATTCACCTGACCAGATAGTAGGCATTAGCTCAGGCTAGCTAGAAGACACACGCATTGATCTCCTGTTCTGGATGTCAAAAGCAACAAATTGACCTATGCATATATCCCTGACCTGTCGGTCAGCTAGAGCGTATGAATATGCTTGACTGGACTAAGGTACAAAACCTTCAGAGGTAAATGCTTAATAGTTAACATTACTGTGTGCATGAATTGAACAATTAGGAGCAGATGAAAAATTGATTAAAAGATTATTTGAGCAAGTATTGAGAAAGAACTCAGGAAATTCATATATTATTGCACAAAAAACACTGGCTGCCTACACCTTTCAGAAAAGGTTGGCAACCTTGATTACATGAGATTGCAGGAAAACAGTGAAAAATAAAGCTAAGGTGTTTAGCTGTGAGAAGATCTCTGATCCGAAGCCAGGGCTCGACGAACTCGCCAGAGCTCACGCTCCGTTTCGTGCAGACGGCGACGATATTTGTCGGAGCGATCGGCAAGCACTTGAGTTTCGCTGGCAGCGGTGGTCAGGCGACTTACGGACTCGGCCAAATCCACCTTCTCCTCCTGGAGTTGGCGGTTAACTTGCCGGAGTTCAGCCCATTCTCTATTGTAGAAATGTTTCTTCTGGCGTTTCCTCTCCAGTAGTCGATAGAGATAACCAACTTTCTCCTTGAGCGCGACCAGTTGGTCGGAAAGCTTGAATTTCTCCACAACTAGGGAGATGTTTTTTCTCTTCACCGTATTGAGTTCTTCGATCAAAGGAGAAGAAGACATTTTTCAGATTAACGTATTTAAAGGAATGAAAGCGAGTGTAAAAGGAATCAAAAAGTACTAGGGTTCCCGGAAAATCAGGAAACCCTAAAAAATCAAGAGTCGCGACAAGAAAAAAAACATTAATTGACACTGAGTAATAAAGTCCGAATACAAAGTACGCATCAGAGAAGTGGCAGACCAGCCACACAGGCTACCGTAAACAGGTCTGTTCAAAAGCTAGACAGATAAAATAAGGAAAGATTTCCTTCGAGGTATGAGCTCTGCATGAAGACCAGCTAAACTCCAAATTCCTCATGACGGCATTGGAGCCTGAGACGTCTCCCCTAAGTCTTTTTCGAACTGGGACGACTCTTGTAAATCACCCAGGTTAGCAAAGGTTGGGGAGCCTGCAGCAACCATTGCTAACGACTGTTCAGGGGGGGAGAAGAAGCTGATGAAGAAGAGCAGAAGGCCTGGAGGATGTAGTCAGCAAAGGCCACCGGGTCTAACAAGTGGATGCGGTCGTCCTCCGAAACATGGGAAAAGGAGGTGGGCTCGCTGACGCCTTCAATCTTGGCAGACCGATCATAAGGAGTAGAAGGGTGTTAAGCCACCCATTTAGCGTGGGCATCAAGAACTATCCAAAGTAGACCTCTGCCCCGGGAACAAGAAGATCATACAATTCCTCAAAGCCCAGAAAAGCTCGGCGAGCGGTCTCTCTGGTCAGTTGTATTAGGTGTAGCCCTTCCTCCGAGTTGAGAAACTCCAATCTCCCCTCGGCATGCCCTTCAATGCGGCCCTGATCCACTCCGTCAGACCTGGATTGCTTCACCTTCTCATCCAGCTCTTGCTCGTGAAGAAGAATAAGATCTCGTTGCTTCTCCTCCGACTCCTTGACCTTGAAGAGCTCAGCCTTCAGCAAGTCTATCTCCATCTCTGAGCCCTTTAGTTGGACTTGGGCTTCCTGGCCCTCCCGGACCTTAGCCATCAGCTCTGATTCTCGCTTCCTCAAAATCTCAATTTCCCCCTTGAGGTCAGCGTGCAGCAAAGAGCCTCGAGCTCGGGCCAACAGAGATGCTCGTCCTACCACAGCCTGATGCAAGGAAGGGGTAAGTGGGAAAACTGGGAAAAGTTAAGGATAGAAGAGGTGGAAAAAGTTATATCTGAGCCTCTGCCTTGCAGTAGAACTCAACCAGCTCCGGGTCTGACATCTTATCCATGATGTTACGGTCGTATGTAGGAGCTAACCCCATCATGAATTGCCTTTCCACTTCTCCGGGGTAGTTCATGACCGATCTATTAAAAAAGGTCTGATTCGGGTAAAGAGGTACTTGAGAAATGGCCGGAGGGATAATTTGAGGAGCAGCCCTGAGAGTGAAGGGAAGAGCAGTCTGAGGAGGATCCCTGGAGGATGATGTAAGGTCAGTCCGGCTCCGCTTTTTCTGCTTCAACTGTTGCTCTTCTTCTGGATTCGTAGAAGGTTGAGCTGCTGGTTCACGCACTGGGCTCCTCCTCGGTTCTGGGTTTTTATTGACGGGCTCGGGAGTTTGGGATGGCGCCTGAGGTTGGCTCTGGAGTGGCGTAGCGAGGAGGACTTCTTCCGGGGCAGGAGCAGCTCTAGCAGGCTCCCCTAGAGGGCTCTTCTGGCTCCCTGCTGCAGCCTTGCGAGCCCTGGTTTCCATCTTCGCCAGCATCATCTTCTCTGCAATGGAAAAGCGAAACAGTGAAAAATATGATAAAAGAACTATAGCGAGAAAACAATAAAACTAGGACATTCCGAGAAAAATACCAATCTTGGGTAGCAGAGGACTGTGTCCTTGTTGGGAATTGAAGAAGTTCAAGAGCTTGACGGTAAGCATCTTGGACAAGTCAAGGGGGTTCTGGTTTAAGAGGGAAATGTTTTCCTTCAGATCTGGTGACCTATCCCCTCGAGGTAAGCGCATTTGAGGATGCAGAAAACTAATGGGTTCGGTAGGGAAGCCCCAATCCCCCGAGCACTGAATAAAGAAGAACTTCTTTTCCCAGGCCTTATGAGAGGTAGGAAGACCTGATAAGAAATGGACGTCTGATCGTCCAGATAAGTAGAAAAAACCAGAAGAACTCTTTGCTTGGAATAAAGAGAAGAAGAGCTGAGCTGTGGGGGTGATCCTGGCATACTTTGCTGCCAGGTGAAATCCGGCCATAACGCGAAAGGCGTTAAGCAGGAATTGCTGTACTTGAATATGGTACAACCTTGAAATAGCCTGAATGAAAGGATAGATGGTCAGGCTTAACCCCGCGTAGAACTGGTCTACATAGAAAGTGAGATGACCAGCGGGTGGTGATGATGCCCCTTAACCGGGTGCCGGATTGGTGAAGGAGAACATATCGGAGATAGGGAATTTTGCGCGGATTTCTTTAAGGGTCCGGTTGCTAACTATTGAGGATAGGTTGTCAGGAGGAGGAGGAGGTAGTATAGCCGGTAGCCCCCTCCCCGGAGCTGTCGCATTGGAATCGGCGGAGGAAAGGTTCATGGTAGAGGTGGAGTTCACCGGAGTTGCCCCCGATGAACTCTCCCTGGCGGAGTTAGTTCGGGAAGAAGAAATTGACATAATTAAAGAGTGCGTGAAGAGAGAAAGGGTACCTGATAATAATTGCTTGGAAAGATTAGAAGAAGATTACCTGAGGAGCAGAAATCGCCGAAATATTGCAGAAGAAAAAGGGAGGAAGCCTTTAGAGAGTTTTTGAGAAGTAGAAATTAAGGATGAAGGGGAAAAGGTATTTGGAGGGACAAAAGGAAGGCGGATCAATTTGAAAAATGAAACACAAGGAAAAAGCGGGATTTGATGGGATCCTCACATTTAATGCGGACAGAGGAACAGTATCCTAGGCAGTGAGCTGGGATGCTAACCGTCCTAGAGTATGACATATGCCGCTGACCAATCGGGTACAATACTTAGAAAGACGCGTAGGCATGGCAACCGTTTAGGGAATATGGGCCGACACCACTAGTGCCAATGATTAGGCCTGGTTGTCAGGCGGATTTCACGGGATTGATACCAGTACGAGAAATAATAAAGGATGAGTGGGATCTCGTTTATTCCTAAGAGGCCCTAGAGTGTTACAGTTCTACCCCAACTATTTCGGGGGGAGGAGTTGATGAGGCAGGAGTAGGCCAGACCCGGATTGGGGTAGATCTGGCTTTGGATAACTAAGAAAGAGACTTCACGGCGACTTCTGCTGAGGTGAAGTTGACCTGGTCAGAGCGAGGGTCACCCCAGCTCTGGAATTGTCCTGAGCCTGGTAGAGCTAAGCAGCGTTGTCCCAGCCCGGGAGTTATCTTGGGCTGGTGAAAGACCTCCTATAAAATGAACCTTGAAAGAATGGAGGCAGGCTCGCCAGCAGAAAAGAGACCAGGAGTAGGTAAGACCTGGCCTCCTGACCCCTGGCAGGGGGACAAGTGGGACCACTTGTCAGAGTTTGTTGTCTAAACGGCCCCTGATTCGCGTCCTTTGTTTCCGAGATCCAGGAAAAGGGTCCCCGCTGGAAAAACTATAAATATCTCAGCCCCAAGGCTMAGAAAGGTATGTCATTCTTTGAGCATTCCTTCTTATTTTTTGGAAAACACCTCAAACGCTTACTGACTTAAGCATCGGAGAGGTTTCCACCGGAAAACCACCGGTGGTCCTTTCTAACTCGTGTTTGCGGTGCAGGTCTGGGAGGTATTCGTGTTTCAGGCGTCATTCTAGACATTGGTCATTTTTTGGGTGGAAACAAACGATACCTTATATTACCTCCCAAGAAGTGCAACTTTTAACTTCTTTGCTCGATGATACCTCATTTGGGTTTAAAGTGTTTCGAGGTGGATCATTCAGTAGCATGACTTCACGATCGTTCTTGGGTATGGATCCTCCGTGGTACAATTTCACATGATGCCCATTGACTTGAAAGGAGGAGATACTTTTTCATCGTATAAAGTGATTGCTCCAAATTCATAGATATCCGTAGTCAAATACGGACCACTCCACTTTGACCTGAGTTTTCCGGGGAAGAGTTTGAAACGTGAATTGAGAAGTAGGGCCAGTTTCCCCACCTCCAAGTCTTTTTGAACAAGCTTCTTGTCATGTTTTTCCTTCATCCTTTGCTTGCTCATCCATGCCATCACATAGGAATCGTTTCGAATCTCCTCCAACTTCAAATACTCCCTTACCTCGCTCAAATTCATGTTCAATGGGCGTATGGCCCATTCCGATTTGTGCTCAAATTCAACCAGAAGATGGCAAGATTTTCCATAAACCAACCAAAATGGACTCATGCTCAAAACTGTCTTCTGGGCCTTTCGATATGCCCAAAACGCATCAACCAATTTTGTTGCCCAATCTTTACAGTTTCATTATATTCTCAAAAATAGCCTTTATTCGTCGGTTGCTCGTCTCCACTTTCCCCGATGTTTGTGGATGATAAGGAGTCGCTACTTTGTGCCGCACCCCATACTTTCTCATCAATCGGTCGAAGGCACGACTGCAAAAGTGGCTACCACCATCGCTTATAATCGTCCTCGACACTCCAACGGTTGAAAATGTTCTCTTGATTGAACTTGAGCACGACTTCGGAATTAGCTTTTCGTGTAGGGATTATCTCCACTCACTTTGAAACATAGTCAACACCGATGAGTATGTACTCATAATCTTCGCTTCTTGGAAATAGACCCATGAAATCAATGCCCCATACATCGAAGATTTCGATTCTTTGGTTTGGCACCAACGGCATTACATCCTTTTGTCCCTATTGTGCCCGACCTTTGACAATTGTCACACGTCTTACAATATTAGTATGCATCGGTGAAGAGTGCGGGCCAATAAAAACTGGATTGGAGAACTTTGAATGTTGTCTTTTGACTTTCGAAATGTCCTCCCTCGTCATGGAAAAACCTCAATACATCGATTTTTCTTCATCCAAAATGCATCTACGATAAATTCCATCATTGCAGCGCTTGTATAAGGACGGGTTATCCCAAAAGAAGCTCCTGAATTTAAACAAAAACCTCTTTCTTTCTTGGGAAGAAAAGTGGTTAGGAATGATATAAATGCAAGGTAATTTACAAAGTCGGCATACCAAGGTTCATCAATGTTTTCAATAGCGTTAGCATCCTCATAAGGAAAAATGTCATCGACAAATTCATTTTTGCTAGACTCACTATCTACTAACATGCGAGACAAATGATTGGCAACCACATTTTCGCACCCTTTTCTATCCTTAATCTCAACGTCAAATTCTTGCAAAAGAAGATCCAACGAATCAACCTCGGTTTACTTTGAACTTTAGCAAACAAATGGCGTAAAGCTGCATGATCGGTATGCACAATTATTTTAGAACCTACAATATAAGAACGAAACTTATCTAAAGAAAACACAACAGCAAATAGTTCGCGTTCAGTAGTAGTGTAGCTGCGTTGGGCGCTATTTAACATAAAACTAGCATAATAGATAAACCTTATCAACTTATCAACACGTTGATCCAATACTGCCCCTACCACGTCGTTCGATGCATCACACATAATCTCAAATCGACAAGATAGGTGCAACAAAAACTGGTGCTTGCATGAGTTTTTCTTTTAAAACGTTAAAAGCGTTAAGACATTCATCATCAAACTCGAATGGCACATCTTTACTCAACAATTAACATAATGGGCGGTAAATTTTAGAAAATTCTTTTATGAAACATCGATAAAATCCCGCGTGTCCCAGAAAACTTTTAATTCTTTTGACATCTATAGGGTGCGGAAGGATTTCTATAACATCTATCTTTGCTTTATCAACTTCCAACCCCTTGTTCGACACCACATGACCAAGTACAACCCCACTTTTAAACATAAAATTCGATTTTCCCAACTCAAGGTTAAACAAGACTCAACACATTGCTCAAGCACTTTAGACAAATTATTTAAACAATTAGAAAAGGATGAGCCATATACCAAAAAATCATCCATGAAGACTTCGAGAAAGCCATTAATGAACTCGGTGAAGATGGAGAGCATGCATCTTTGGAAAGTTGTTGGGGCATTGCATAGGCTGAACGGCATCCTCCGGTAGGCATACGTGCCAAAAAGGCATGTGAATGTCGTCTTCTTTTGATCTTCCGGAGCTATCGCTATTTGGTAATACCTCGAGATGCCATCCACAAAGCAATAGTATTCATGTTCCACTAGCTTATCGAGCAATTGGTCCATGAATGGTAGTGGAAATTGGTTCTTCCTTGTTGCGGCATTGAGTTTTTGGTAATTAACGCACATGTGCCACTCGGTGGTTAGGCGCATTGGAACGACCTCTCCCTTATCATTTTCCACAATTGTAATACCTACTTTCTTTGGAACGACGTGCACTGGGCTAACCCATTCACTATCTACCACGTGGTAGATAATTCCTGAGTCAATGAGCTTGAAAATTTCTTTCTTGACTACCTCCATGAGCCTGGGGTTTAAGCATCTCCGTCCGTCTCTTATCGGTTTTACTCCTTCTTCTAACTCGATCTGGTGCATGCATGTGACTAGGCTTATTCCTTTAATGTCGCCTTTGCTCCATACAATGGCTTGCTTGAATTTTCTGAGCACCTCAACTAACTCTTTTTCTTCATTCTTCGCTAACTCCGCGAAAATTATCACGGGTTTCCTCTCGTTGGCCTCAAGAAAAACATATTTGAGGTGGCTCGGAAGTGTCTTCAATTCCACTTTAGGTTCTAGTGCTGGCCCAATGGATGTTTCGCCCATATCTTCTTCCTCAATCACACAAAGATTGACTACCCCCTCCACACTCGAGTCAGAATTGTCGTCCTCAGCGTTTAACTCTTCTAAAGGTACGACACTGAATAATTCACTCACACATTGGTCCACATGATCATGATACAAGCAATCAGGTCCCAACAAAGGTGATGGGGCGTTTTGGATGTCTCTGAGTGAAAATGTAACTGATTCATCAAATACTGGAAGGGTCATTCTTCCTCGTCGCACGTCGATCATGGTATGCGATTTTGCCATGAATGGTCTGCCCAAAATAATAGTGCGCTCTTTGCTTGATTTGGCCACCTCCCCTCCAGTATCACAAAGTCCATGGGGATCACTAAAGATCCAAATTCCACCAAAACATCTTTGACCACTCCCAATGGATATCTTACCGAACGGTCAGCTAGTTGAAGTCGTATACTTGATTCTTTCATCTCCCCAAGGTTGAGTTGTTTGTAAAGGGCATAGGGCATCAAGTTGATCCATGCCCCTAAATCGAGCATTCCTCGTGCTTTATGTCCATTCCCTAGAGTTATCGTGATGCAATAACTCCCTGAATCACTCACTTTGGGTGGTAGTGGTTGGTGACATATGGCACTTACTTCTTTCAATAACACCACCCACTAATTTATTTCAAGTCATCTCTCTTTCGATGCGAGTTCCTTGAAAAATTTTACTTAAGCCGGCATTGCTTTGATCACGTCAAGAAGTGGAAGGTTGACGTTCACGTTCTTCAGCATGTTATAGAGTTCCATGAATTTCTTGTTCTCCATTGCTGGATTAAGGTAATTTGGGAATGGCACGGGTTCATGTATGACTCGTTGTGGCTTGGAAACACAGGAATTCCTCTGTTTGGGAGTGTCATCCGACCGGATTCCAGTTCTTGTCCGTCGGATAGGGCTTCTATCTTGTTGTCCAAACGGATATTCTCCTCCGTCCGATCGGAATTTTCTTTTTGTCCTCTCCTCTGGTCGGATTCACGATCCATCCGACCAGACAAATCTTTCTGTTCTCGATTCCTGTCGGATCCTTTGCCCATCCGACCGTATAATTCCTTCTATTCTCCATTCTGGTTGGATTCTTCACCCATCTGACGGGACAATATTTTTGTACTCCCATCCGATCGGATTCTTGGTCTATCTGGTCAGATTTTTTGCTTGCGCCTTCTTTTATAGAGTTGGCGCCCTTGGATTACAAAATCCCGGTAAGCAAACCTAGAACATATGGACTTTTAGACTTATGGATGCTCTCTATTGCCACCTTTTTACCGTTCGAAGGAGACATGTCAACATTAGATTCTTTTTCTTTCAAAATAAATTCGTTCTCAAAGTCTTCCTCCTCCAACTCTCCGATTCCATTATCAACCTTCTTCCCTTCCCGAAGTACATATATCGCCATTGATTGTTCAGGTTGACTGGGCAATTTTCCGGGATCAGATCCACATTATGCTAATGATGCGGAGATTTATCCCATCACCATTTCCTACTTATCCAATTGTTTCTTTGTAAGATTATTTTCCTCGATGGTACGAAGAGTCTCCTCTCGATTGTGTAAGGTTTTAATTTCATGCCTATGTCTCCACAGTCGTAACTCCTCGTCAAGATCTAGTGGGGGTGGAACTTGTTGCTGTTGTTGTGGGGCTTGGTATTGTTGATGGCCAGAGTTATTTTGCCCTTTGTGGAGAGCGCTGTTGATAATTCCCTGGGCCTTTGTTCATGTATGATTTATAGTTACCCGAGCCTCCTTGATTTCTGTTTGGGGTGTGGTTCCAAGTATTGAGGGTCCATTTGTTTAGGCACCGGTACGTAATTGGGACTTCTCGGGCTGTACCTGAGGTTTGGATGGTCTCGGAGGCCTGGGTTGTATGAGTTAGAGTAAGAGTTGTAGGTTTTAGTGAACTTTTGACCCGATTTGTTGTTTGGTTGGAAGCCTTGCACGACATTCACCTCTTTGTCCTCATCTTCGTCGAACATCACATCACACGTGTTGGCCTCATGTCCAAGCGCTCCAAAAATACCACATGTTTCGTGTGATGGTTGTGCCGTCTCCTTCTCTCGCGTCATCATGTTTGTCATATTTCGTGAGCTCCTCAATCTTGGTATTCTTCTCTTGAGAAGTCGACACCTCGTGTACTTTAATTTTTCTCGGCTGTGAGCTTCTCTGTCACAATTTCTCACCCATGAGCTCAAATAGGTCCCATTCTTCCTTAGTGGTCAAGTCTCCAAAATCTCCGACCTTTGCTTCTACTTGCTGCTTATAGGTTGACGACAACCCCTCATTGAAATAATTGTTCATCATTTCGGGACTATTGTTATGATGCGGGCATGCCTATAGGATTCCTTTGTAGCGTTCCCACACTTCGTGGAACGATTCTCCCTCCATTTGCGCGAAATTGGTGATCTCTCTCCTCAACTTGGCGGTCGTTTGAGATGAGCAAAATCTGCTCACGATTTTCTTATACACCATACCCTAATTATTTAGGGAGTTGGGTTAGAAGCCACTGCTTGGTTTTTTCCTTCAACTGCTTGGAAAACTTTTCATTCTAAGCTGATTTTCATTTAGTCCAAGCGCTGGAATTCTGGATACTGCAAAGTAAAACTCTCGAATGAAATTGAGCGGGTCTTCGTTAGGCATGCCGTAGAAAGTCGATAACTGGTTGACAATGTTGGACTTCAAATCGTAGTCTCTTGTCATGGGGCCTAAGACTATCGTCGAGCTGTACGGACCAATGGTTGGGTATATGAGGTCTCCTTGTCGGCGTTCGTTTGGATATCAAGGGCCTCGTCCTCCACTGAAATCTAATCGTCCACCGGAATCTCTTCGTCCACCGTACCCCTCATGATTTCCAAAATACTGCTCATCCTCATAATGTTGGTATTTCTCATCATCGTATTCATCATTTTGCCAAACTCGGTACGGTCATTCTTCTCCCCTGTTTCGGAAACGATTCGGCTCGATCTCCCAATTCTCGAACTCATAATGATTTCATTGGTTGTTTCAGGGCTGGGGCCCACCATTACCAATGTGGTTATACTCGAACTCTTGATTTGCCCAAGCATTGAAGGCTCGGGCCTCTTCTCAGTTCCGAAGTGTTGTGGTGTTCAGTTGATTGGAGGATCGTCGATTGGATCTTCCTTCATCATGACTCGACGGTTGTCTTGGGGCAGGGGCCCCATGTTGTTTCCATCATCGAGGATTTTGGGTCCTCTCGATTCCTCGTCTTGATTGTGCTCTTAGTTATTGATCAAAGGAAATATTTGCGGATCCTCATTTTGGTCGTCATTTTGTTGATCTCGAGGAGGATTATGGTTGTATGTTCTCTCCCTCGACCACCATTTGTTCCTCATCCTCTTCCTCCAGTTCCCATGCCACCATAATGTGGAATATTCAACATAGTGGCTTGGGTAGCTTCGGATAGACTCTTATCGGGGAAAGGAAAGAGTTGTCTTGGTCTCCGTACTTGTTCGATGCTATTTATGAATGGGGTCAATTCACATCTGAGGCTTCTTCGACCTTGCATCAACTACAAACAACATCAACGCATCGAGTGGCAACCCGAAATAATTATACACGTATCAAACATAAAAACATTAACACAAATAAACTTTGGCAAAACCTTTGCCACTCTCCGGCAACGGCGCCAAATTTTGAGTCGAACTTTTTGTTCCTTTCAAAATTAAATTCTAGTTAAACAAATACGTGTGATCGACGAATCCTCGACGCGCTATTTCGGAATCCATCTCCGCAAGAGTACGGAGCCGGTTGTAGGGCGGCGAGTTCTTCCCGAGTCGTGTCTCTCGAGGATGGATGTTATCGGATTATCGGTTTCTTATTTGCTCTTATTGTCGATTGAAATTAAACTAATCTAAACTAGGAAAGCAGTAGTCATTGATTTGGTTTGAGTTTTTCTAACTAAACTTTTAAATTGAAATAGAGGATTCAGAAGCATTAAAATGTGAAAAGGAAATTAAAGCTTATTTAAAAATGATTAATCTAAACTAGTTACTAAGAAAGCTTATAAATTGAATTAAGGAAAAGGGAGGAAAAATTAAAGTCTAGCTTATTTGAAAAAGTCAACATTTATTTAACAAAAATTAAAGTCTTAAAAAGGAAGATTATATAAAGCTTCTAAAAACTTAGAGATTGATCTAAACAACTAAACAACTTAAAAGCATAAGTTCAAAAGCTCAAAAGCTATAAAATGAAAATGGGAGTTTTGATAATCAAAATAGCAACTAAATCATGATCCAAGCATCAACACAAGATTAAAAGAAATAACATGAAAATAAAACTATATTATAGAAAGATATTACCAAATGTATGTTTCCACAAAAAGCTTGAAGAGGAAAGCTTGAAATCTTAACAATGGAGATGGCAAACCAAAGCTTGAACAACTAGTTAATAGAGATCTAACACTTAACTAAACTAGAGCTAATAAACTAAGTAATTACTAGAATTTAAATTGATGAAAAGGAAAGGAAAATATTTTGCTATGTGTTGAAGGAGCTTCCTGGGAGGAAAAGTCCCTTGCTGCAAGTTGCTTTGAATGAAATGACGTCTGGTCCTTTAATCTTTCACAAAGGGGCAAAAATATCCAAAATTGGCGAAAAGTCTGCTTTTCAGTCGATCGACTGTAAAGCAGTCGATCGACTGGCAGTCGATCGGTCAAGTCGCCTGTCGATCGACTGCACTGTCAAAACGACCAGAAGCCCTGGAATCCAGTCGATCTCGGGGGATTCCATTCAATCGACTGCAGTCGATCGGCCACGTCGGCAGTCGATCGATTGCGTTGTCCAAAATGGCCAAAAGTCCCTGGAATGCAGTCGATTTTGGGGTTCCAGTCGATCGACTAGAAGGGCAGTCGATCGACTAAACTTCCAGTCAGTCGACTGGATTGCTGGACCCGGCTCGATTCCTCATTCTCTTCACGTCCGCCGATTTATCGAGCCTCGTCTGTTGAGCTTCCTTGCTTGTCCGTCCATTCCCGAGTCGAGTAAAAATGATCCCAAACGAGCGCGGGCCCCGCTTGGACGTCCTACGTCCAAGAGAAAAATGAAATAGTGAAAAACGACGAAAACTAATAATAAAACGTACAAAAATATGAAAACCTAGAAATAACGAAAAATGGCCAACTCGACTTCTAAAATACCTAAAAGCAAGCAAAACACACGCAACGTGATACAAAAACGGTAAGAAAAATATGTACAAAAATGTGCAAATCAACGTGTCTACATTTGAAAGGTTTTAGTTCGCCCGCAAGAGAACGGGTTCAACGTAGACTGGCAAGTTAACTCGAGTTGATTCTCTCGAGGAGTGGAAATTCAGAGTCAACAAAGTTTATTATAACTAAAATCAAAAATTCTAACATTAAACACATGATCAAAGGGTTTTGTGGATTTGACTCATTGAAGCAACTACAATTTAAAACTACTCTTACAAAAAAGGTGTGAATCTCGATGTAAGAATTTAATAARGGATTTAGACAACTAATTTATATGRTATTTAAAAACTTGACACAAGGATTTAAACCAKAAATTGTTATTCAAGCATTTCATCGAGCACATGAAWGGCATTAGCGAACTAGGATTCTCAATCACCAAGCAATCCTCTAAATTATAATAATCGAAATCAACTAAATTACCCAACACAAAGCTTCGAATATAAACTAAATCATTCTTAAGAATCCAATCTCAAAGACCCAATACTAATTCTCCAAACATTATGTGCTGACATAAGATTCAAAACTTATTACTTAAAACAGATTCTAACAAGATTGATAACCAATCAAATAGCCAAACAAAACAAGATCAATAGCAACTACTCAACCAACGTAAAACAAGCGTAGAGCTAATCAAACGATTTCATTCTCCAAAATGAACTTATCATTCCAAACGAAACATTAAAATAAGAAATAACAACTGAGAGATTCACAACTACAAAATAGAAATGAGTTTAGATAATACTAAATTAGAACGAAAATACGATCACTAAAATGATGAAAGCTATGCTATCTCCAGCGATTCCGGAGAGAAGATACTCTATGCAACAAATCTGGAAGCTTGCCACGAACATCCGATTCCCACGATGAAAGATTATTATTGGAACGATCGAGCGTCTATATTATTTGTCCTAAGGGKTCTATCGAATTATTCACTAAACCGGGTGTAAGAGAGAAATGTGTCAAATCTCTCCCGGTAGGGTTATCCTTCTTTTCTGATATTTTCTCCCTTTTTAAGCTTCAAACCTAGGGATGACAATCCTGGCCCAGCCCGTGCCGTTTGGGGCGGCCCGCCCCGTGACCCATGGTGGGGCGGGTCTGGGTACCTTCTCCGCCCCGCGGGTACCCGCTCCGGCCCGACCCGCTGTATATTTTTTATTTTTAAATATATTTTATATATGTTTTAAATATTTTTTTTATATGAATTATTAAAAAATTTTAAATTTAGTATTGTTTTTAATTAATTTTTCATTTAATATTTAATTTTTATAATAATATATGTGTTATTATATATTAAATTAATTTTAAATTTAATAAAAATAATAAATAATAAATATAACGGGTCGACCCGACTCGACCCGTGGGATGGATGGGGCGGGTTCGGGTCCTCTAGTACCCGGCCCGACCCGGCCCATTGCCATCCCTATTCAAACCCCATTTGTAACTGAAAGATCTTTCCAAACCTGAGTTTGTAACGCATGTATCCGGTCGGATGATCAGAAGGATCCGATCGGACAAAAGTTTCTGTCAGCCAATCTGGTCGGATGTGAGATCTATCCGACCATATGTTAATCAAGTAAGTTTGTCCAACAGTGTTGGACAAACTTACTGGATTAACATATGGTCGGATAGATCTGACATCCGACCAGATTGGCTGACAGAAACTTTTGTCCGATCGGATCCTTCTGATGTTGGACAAACTTACTGGATTAACATATGGTCGGATAGATTTGACATCCGACCAGATTGGCTGACAGAAACTTTTGTCCGATCGGATCCTTCTGATCATCCGACCGGATACATGCGTTACAAACTCAGGTTTGGAAAGATCTTTCAGTTACAAATGGGGTTTGAATTGGGATGGCAATGGGCCGGGTCGGGCCGGGTACTAGAGGACCCGAACCCGCCCCATCCATCCCACGGGTCGGGTCAGGTCGCCCCACCGCGGGTCGCGGGGCGGGTCGGGTCGACCCGTTATATTTATTATTTATTATTTTTATTAAATTTAAAATTAATTTAATATATAATAACACATATATTATTATAAAAATTAAATATTAAATGAAAAATTAATTAAAAACAATACTAAATTTAAAATTTTTTAATAATTCATATAAAAAAAATATTTAAAACATATATAAAATATATTTAAAAATAAAAAATGTACAGCGGGTCGGGCCGGAGCACTATCACTGATTAAGTAAATTTATATAAAAAAATACAATTAATTGATAAACCACAAAAACTAAGTAATATTCCATACGATACAACAATTAATAGCAGATAAGACCTTTTTAAAAAATAATAATAATAATAATAATAATAATAATAATAATAATAATAATAATAATAATAAAAACGCCACAGGCTTGCTAAAATCATACACACAAAAAAAAGAAGCAAAATTTGTAATTACCAATTAACAAAAGAAGATACATATTTTGCTGAAAGAAATGATAAGAACATAGAGTCACATAGTGAAATGACACACACACACACAAACAAGCCTACCTGAGTGAGCTTAGCATTGAGCAAGCCTTCAGAATAGGCACCCTCAGCCGGAGACCTATT
>BMAC01000480.1:468010-484949 GCA_014905375.1 Phtheirospermum japonicum
TGAGCTTTTACGGGGTTTTTCAGAAAACTGCCGTTAAAACATATTTAACGGCGGTTTTCCCAGAACCGCCGTTAATCAGGTGCCTTCGTATCCTGTTTCTGCAGTAGTGAGCTCATTCGATCGGTGTGAGTTTAGGGGGTTGATCCGGTCGGATGTCAGATCTATCCGACCGGATAAGTGTCCTTGTGACTAGTTTTGGGCATTGACTTCCTCGTCCTTGTCTCTTGAGCTCATAAAATGCTTTAGTTGAATAATAAAACACAAAAATTATCTCAAAAGGACCAATTATCGATCGATAAGTCAGAAACTTAAGTGAAAAGCCAAAGAATGTAAAATTATGCAAAATAGCCTAATCTTAAACCGAAAAAGATAACAAAAAGACTCAGACATGACTCAGAATGTATATAAAAATCATGACAAACACGTATGAATCAGCCATAATCAGAGGTGGAAAGAAGGCTCGTCTCGAGCACCACACTGAATTGATCGTCCTCGAGGTCTCCTCCCTCGCCCTTAACCATGGGAGTATTCACGAGAAAGGTCAGGAGGGCAGGGTTGGTGGGATCATTAGCCGGGGCCTCAGGCTCGAAGTGATGAAGAGCATAATCCAAGAAGTCCGTGGCCCCAACAGAATTGATCTGGGTATCCTCTTCACTTGAATAAGTGTAGGGGGAATTGGGGGCGTCGTTCAAAGTCGCTTCCTCATCAAAAGTCTCCACCGAGCCCCCCGAGGCCACCCATTCCTTCACCTTGTCCAGGATGTAATTCGCATAAAAAGGGACCGTTCCTAGGAGGATCCTGTAGAGGTCCCCGGAGCAGACAAAGACTTGGCGAGTAGCATCCCTAACTCTTTGGACAACAGACAGGCCTTCCTCTGACTGAAGATAGCACTCCCGACCTGCTCTAACGCCTTCAGCATGAGCCCTCTTAACCTTAGCCATGATCTCACACTCTTGAGCATCCATTTGAGCCTTAGGAGAAGAGCTCTCCTCCTGGTTCTCCTTCAAAGTAGCTTGGGAGTTCTCTAGCTTAGACTTCAAAGTGGCCACCTGGTCCCGTGCGGCTCTGAGGTCAACAGCCAATTGAGGGTCGTTGAAGCTGAGACGTGCGCGAGAGGTCGGGTTGGAGGTCATAGCTAGGGCCTGTACAGAAGAGAAAGGGTGAGATTTAAAAATGGAATGCGGAAAAACACAAGTCCGTAGAAATCAGGGCTATTTACCTTCGATAGAGTTAAACTCCAAGTATCGAGCAACTCAGCATCCCCTCATTTCTCCACTTGCTCCCTGCCCACGGTTGGATAAACACCCTGCAAGTACTGATCAGCGATGTGGCCATCCTCATTCTTCAACACGCTTTGTGTGAAGAACGATTGGTTCGGGATAGAAGGAGAGGGCTTGTGTGATAACCCCGAGCCCAGGAGTGGGTTGACCTTGGCTCTTTTCGGTTAAGTCTAGTTAGCCCCAACCAAAGCCATCTTGGAGGGAAAGGATTCACCAGAACTCGCAGCGGGGAGATCGTTTTGAGGCTCGGTAGTCGTCTTGGAAAAGGCCCGACTCACGAACACAACCTTCTCTTGTAGCTTTCTAGCTTTAGCTCGCAACCTCTTGAACATTTTGTTTGCACAAGGAAAACAAGGTGAAAGGACAGCGATAAGCACAAAGGTTCATATAGTATGCAGCCAAGGGTACGTTGTTTACCAATGTCCATTTCCAATGGAGACTCGAGCGGACTAAGACCATAGTGATAAAGCAAGGAGGGGTGGATAAGGTGAAACAGGTCAACGGTCTTCTGCGTAATTACGATCTACGAGACTTTGCATACCTTGCGACCATTTTTTTAAGTTGTATTTTCGCTGGGTGGGGATATGTCATATCCACTCAGCAGGAAAATGCCAAGGATCGGGGGATCTGACAAAAAAGAAGCGTTACTTCCATTCCTGGTTTGAAGAAGGGGCTTTATCCAGGAACTTAGCATCACCTCAGGAGGAAAAATAAAAGAAACTGGAGGGATTAAGGGATTTGGCTTGGAAGAGAGTAAAGAAGAGACAACGGTAGGGTTAATACCCAAGTATCGAGCGACCAGTATGAAACCAATCATGTTCCTGAAAGAGTTTGGGGCAAATTGGTTTAGAGGAATCTCGTAAAGACGAGAGATTTCCATCAACAAAGGAGGTATGGGAAAACAGAGGCCCCCATCTAATTGGCCAGCGTAAAAGGTTAAGCAACCTGGGGGTGGATGAGGAGCCCTATCCTCTCTAGAAGGAAGGATTAACTGATATGAAGAAGGGAAGCCAATGTTGGAACGAATATATCCTAAGGTTTTACTGATAATAGTGTGGGTTATGTGTCGGGGATCCAAAATAGTGGAACTGAGGATAGAGTCTCCCCCGAGCAATAAGGGGTTGAAGAGGACTCGCTTCGAGGTGAAGTGGCAGGCTCCACATATCCCGATTTCTCGCCAAGATCAGGGGAGGATGAAGGAGAGGCAGGAATGAGCCTCAAGTCATCAGTAGGTGTGCGATATGTTGAGGGGGAAGCCATAATAATAATAATAATAATGATGATGATGATGATGATGATGATGATGATGATGATGATGATGATGATGATGATGATGATGATAAAACAACGATAATGAAAGAAATAACAAGAGAAAGGGATTGAAATGTACTTATTCAAAAGTTTGAACCTCCCAAAAACTCAAGAATAGTTTGAAGATTGGATGAAGATTTGAAGATTTGACGATGAACGGCTTGAAGGTTTGATAATCTTGTCAGAGCTAAGGAATTTCTGACGCCAAGTAAAAGTAGAAGATAGAAAATATGAGGAGTGAGACTGAAGTCTTATAACTTAGGCTATATGAAACAAGAGAATTCCAAAAGGCATCCAAAGAAGTCCAAGAGATTTCATCGTGGCCGCTGATTCTAAGAGAGGCGGGGGATTAGATCTCCTAAGGCAACGCAAAAAACCCTAAGTGTGTGTCCTCGACAGATCGAGGAAGGCTTAAATTGGGCCTCATTAACTCAGGGATGGCCTAAATCGGGCTGGAAAAATGCAACATAGTGTCTTAATGGGCCTCATCAGCTCAAGATGACCTAAATTGGGCCGGAAAAATGTAACCAAATGGCTTAATGGGCCTCATCATCTCAGGGATGGCATAAATTGGGCCAGAAAAAATACAAGAAAATGTCTTCATGGGCCTCATCATCTCGGGGGTGGATTGAATTGGGCCAGTAAAAGCGCGAAGAGATAGCTTAATGGGCCTCAGCAGCTCGGGGATAGCTTAAGCTAGGCCGGGAAAAATCGAGCTCGGAGCAAGGCCAAAAAGTCACCCAACAAATTGGCTCAAAAGTCATGAGCTCGGGGCATGACAAGAATTCAACCAAACGAGTTTAGTAAACTGGTCCAAAACTCAATTTTCAGCTCGGGACACGGGGAATTTTCAACAAACAAATTTAGAATTCCAGCTCGAGGTTCATGTTTGAGATCAGGGCATGGAAAAAATTGGCCATATGAATTTAGAAATCTAAATCGGGGCTCAGACATAAGCTCGGGGCATGGAAAACTCAGCTAGCAGAATCAGGGCGCCAGCTCGGGCTCATAGATTGAGCTCGGGGCATGGCAAGAATTGGCCAAACGAATTCAGAAATCTAACTCGGGGCTCAGGCATAAGCTCGGGGCATGGAGAAACTCAGCTAGAAAAATTAGGGTGCCAGCTCGGGCTCATAGATTGAGCTCGAGGCATGGCAAAAACTGGCCAAACGAATTCAGAAATCTAGCTCGAGGCTCATGTTTGAGCTCGGGGTATGGAAAAACTAAGCTAGCAAAATCAGGACGCCATCTCGAGCTCATAGATTGAGCTCGGAGCAGGGAAAATTTGGCGAAATGAATCAAGAATTCTAGCTCGGGGCTTGTGTTTGAGCTCGGGGCATGGAAAAACTCAGCTAGCAAAATCAGGATGCCAGCTCGGGCTCATAGATTGAGCTCGGGGCAGGGAAAATTTTGGCCAGGAAATGCAGAATATTTAGCTCGGAGGTAGTTGTTGGTCTCAGCACACCACTATGATCGCTTTCACAAAAGAATGCGCGACCATAGTGGGGGGGGGGGGGGAGAAATTATTTTGGGTTAAAAAGCCGAAATAGTCATATCGGGTCGGGGAACCATTTGTAGCTTGGGACAATGTATTCAGTTCGGGGTTTTATCCCAGGTCAATTATTCGAAAGAGCTCGGGGCTCTAGTTCTGAGCAGAATAGCAGAAAGAAACCCAGAAGGGTGACGTGACATAACGGCCCTTATTTCATGGAAACCCTAAAAAAAGTACACCTATAAATAGTTAATCATAAAGTTAAAGTAAGATAACACACTTTTATAATCAAGCCCTAATTCTGCCAAATTTTCTCTAAACGCTAACTTAAGCATCGAAAGGGGTTCGCCAGAAAACCCTTCCGGTCCCCGTCTGACTTTTTCTTGTGGGCGCAGGTTCTATCAATTGCAGAGATTGGGTCTTATTCTTCTGGGATCTGAGGTCATTCGGTTAGCTCTTATTTTGAGTTAGTAAACACATGTCTACTCAAGACAGTGGCACTATTTCCAAACCTTGAGTATGAGTCATGGTTAAGACAAGAATAGTTGTTAGCTTCATGGATCTTGACATATTTATCTGAAAACTTATTGGTCTTGATTGTTGGTTTAAATTCTGTAAAGAAATTTGGGATACTGTGGCTCTTAATTTTGCTAGTTAATCACAAGCTAGAAGAATACATCATAAACTTGAGCTTCAGAAGATTAAGAAAAGATCACTCACTATTATAGAGTTCTTATGAAAAAATTAAGTCTTGTTGTGACATTTTAGATTCTATTGGTGAAAAGATCTCATAAGAAAATCAGATGCTTTATATTTTTTTTGGTTTGGGTTAAGAATACAACCCTGTCATGATATCACTCACTTCAAGAGTAGATCCATTTTTTGGTAGGGATATACATGCCACATTACTCAGTTATGAAGCCATATTAGAGTTTGTTACAATAATTAGCACAGTCAATACTAACAGTTCAATTCGCACTACAAACCTCTCCACTAACTCAAGTCCTAGAGGTGGAACATCACCTAAGTATTCAAAAAACAGGGGCAGATCCTATAATAATAATTACAAGGGAAGAGGTTCTCCCAGAGGTGGAAGAGGCAAAGGCAGGAATTATAGTTGAGGCATCTCTCAATTTGTGTGTCAGTTTTGTCATGGAGAAGGCCACACTACAGACAAATATTATAACAAATTTGATTCAGCTATAATAGTTTTCAGAATCAAACAAGGTAATACAACAATAATAATTCTTAAGATAAAATGAAGCAAACTTTACTGGCAACATGAATTGTGTTCTCTAATTTATTTGATATCTAATCATAAGGGTACGGTGTAAATGTTGAATATTGCCGAGCAATGTCGTATTCCACAAGGACCAATTACTTTGAACTAACAAGTAATATAATTATGATAATTTCATTTATATAAAATCGTAAGAATTGAATGGTTTTGTTTTGTCGATGAACGATCGACGAACGTAATAAAATCCAATAAAAACTATTGTAAAAGATTTTCAAATACAACAAGAAATTTGAAGTAATGATTCAATGTAATGATATTCTTAACTCATCAAGTATTATTTTTGACTCAATCTATTATAAGTTAATTATATGAATAGTTTAATCTTCCTCTCGAAATGATTGAACCGTTGATCAAAAACACAAAACAACATCTTTGTTTGAAATTATACTCATGACTACCAAAAGTTAAAAAGACTTTAAAACTTCACATATAATCTCAAACCTCTCGGTTTTGTTGATTATAGTGTTTTACAATTGAAAGTCAAATAATAAATCTTATCTTCCAATTCGATTTATTACAACCAAACAATCATAAAAGATGATCAACCATTTAAGATATAAACAAGAATTTTAAAATCACGAAAATAATAGAAGGGTCATACTTGATTTGTTGAAATTCCTATCATCAAACATTCATTATTTATAACCTCGAAATACTAAGGAATATATCTAAACACTAAACCTTTATTCAGACAATTCATTGAACACTTCATAATCAATACAAATAACTAAGAGAAAAAGGAAAGAAATAACCAAGAATTCTGGAAGTGATCCGTTGTTCTTCGTGTTCCTCGCCCAAACTCTTACAATACACTCAAAACTCCCTCAGATCTAACTCTATGTTGTTCTAAGCCTTCTTGGATGACTTTGGGTTCATTCACATCTCTCCTCTTATAGCAATAAGTCAAATCTTGGTCTTTAAATCAGAGTTATGTCAAGTTGTAACGTCTTTTGGCTCGTCATGGGTTGTGTAGTGGTCGCTATTATGGGTCACTGCGTGTGAACTAAAAAAACGCTCTCTGAATCGGGTCGGAGAGCGGTCACAACGATATGCAAACGACCATTTATTGCAACCGCTACATTAGGTCGCGACAACTCCTTTTAGTTCCAATAGCATTTTAACTTAATTTATATTAATTGTTGGGAGTAATCCACATAAAACTATCATTAGACACCATAAATAAAACTCTTAATAGCTAAATCAAACTTATAAGGGAAAAGTTTGAATATTAGAGTAATTTCTTTTTTATTAATAAATTAATGGGTAGGATTAAAATACAACTAGGAATTTTTCTCATTTGTGCGAGAGAAAAGGTCATTACTATTTATATGAGATTTCATATATATATATATATATATATATATATATATTGCTAGCCGGTTAGCGAAACTTTTTTTGTAGTACGAATCGTTACACCTTGTCTCTTTCTATATGATAATATGCACCTTTGTTGTTGCGCTCCCTTCTGGTAATAGCAAGAGAGTGAAGAACGAATGATCCTCCAACCAAAAAAAGTGATTGAGTCGCCCTGAAGCGAGTGAGTTCGCGTCAAAAGAAAGGTTTTCTCCAAACGAGCTTACCTCATGTCAGTTCAATCTTCTCATGTATGTGTGTATATATATATATATAATTGTTTTGTTTTTTATTAATATTTTTTTTTAAAAGAAAGTCAAACTAATTAATATAATTTTAATACCATTTTGACTTAAAATAATTTAATTATCGGGAGGAATCCACCTAAAACGGCCTTGAAACATCATAAATAAAATTATTAATAACTTAATCAAACTTAGCATATCAGAGAAAAAGTTTGAATTGTTGAGAAACTTTTTGGTGTTTTTTTTTTATATAAATTAAAGGTTGGAATTAAAATATAAATAATAGAAGTTTTTCATTTTATGGAAAGATCACTACAATTTATAAAGCGATTCTCTTTTTATATAGATATGAATATGGATATAGATATAAATAGAATTAATAGTATTTAATTAAGTGTAATGATAATTGAAAAATATAAATATAGATATGATGATAGTATAAAATTTGGATTAGGAGTAAAAAAAAATTGAATTTTAGAATAATTGAGTTTTTTATATTTGAAATCACAATACGAGTTCCTGAACTTAGAACAAACTAGGCCTCACATTGCTTTGTCACACTTCTATTATTTCCATTCAAACTTCTATTATTTCCATTCAGGACCACATGGAACTTTCTTATCCCTGCACGGTTCGTCACGATCTGTTATCTCTCCATCTGTGACCATGTCAATAATCGAATCTTAAACAAGATTTTTTTTTTTTTTTTGTCTAATGATAGAATTACACACACGACTGTGTGTAAAATATAATAATAATAAATCACAATTATTATTTCTACCTCTAGTCAACTTTATTTATCAATTTTAAAATAAGGTGGTTGATATGTCATTAATTCAAGTCTGCCAAAGTCTACTAGTATAATAGTTTACCTAAAAAAAAAAAAGGTCCACTATATTTGTAAGTTGGAAAAAAATAAAGTAAGTTCACATGTGTTTACACCAGAAAGAGAAAATAAATTAAGGATTCAGGTGTCAATATAATTAGTAATCCTTGAATACGTTTAGAAATAGTTATGCTTTTAATGTTGTGACTGATTCGCATTTCCAATGCAATAGGTCATCGATGATTATTTTGTAAAATATTTGATAATGCAATAGGTCATTGATATTATTTTGTAAAATACTTGATAAGTTATTTTTTTTCATTATTTGGCGTGTAACTACAAATTAAATTAATAATTATTTTTATTCATTTTCAATGTAAGTTGTCTTTTCACTTCAATAATGAATTAAAAAAGTATGCTAATTTTCTTTATTTTTATTTTGATCTAAAACTAGACCAAGCTCGATATCATGTCTCATTTTTTATGTTGTCCTATCATCAAAACTTTTATTATGATTTTTGTCATTAGAATGAATTTTTGCACAAAAACTATTTTGTATCTTAAATGGCAAGAATTAAATCTTAATTCACTGGAGCATTAGAAGTACTCTTAGAATTTTTATGTTTTCTAAAAGCATCTCTAAAACAAGAATATTGTGATAACTAACATTTGTTTTCACTCAAAATTGACATTGCATTCATATTTGTACATATTGTAATATAATGTTGTGACCACATGTACTTATATTTAATACTACTCTTTCAGTATTTTTATTTAAGTGTATTAACAGTATGCATGTGAGACAATTATTTAGAGTTAATATTATCTTACGAAATTTACATTCCATTTATTAGTATTCACTTAATATGATTCCTTCAACCACAGTAAGCTAGCATTGGAGATGGATTAGTTGAACTAATTACCAAATGAACGATTTTTACAAATAAAATCCAAAAAGTATTGAACGATTTTTACAAATAAAATCCAAAAAGTATTGAACGATTTTTACAAATAATATCCAAATTTTAAAAGGAAAAACAGAAAAGAAAAAAAAAAACATAAAAGAGACAAATGAGACGGAAAATTAGGGTTCTCTTATTCATACATACTCCCTTTATAAGGTATCAATTTCATATTTTCATAATACATAAAGATAACAAATACCTAAATTGTCTTTCATCAGTTACTTGGTGACGAACGCATACTAATTGTGATTTTCCTTCAACACTCCCCCTTGTGTCAAATCAAATGGTGAAATGATGCCTTATTGTTGCCTCGTTAAAACCTTGCCAAATAACAAAACTCAATGGGAAAAATAAAACTTGGTCTAAGGAAAAAGAGTACAACACACCTATGTTGAGACTCCCCCTAAGTCTACACCTCTTTTTGATATGTACATCTATCAAGAGAACTTTGAAAGTCTCCACTTCCTCAATTTACTTGACTCTTGAGAAAATCCATAAATGTTGTTTGTAGAAGAGTTGTGGTGATATTACTCATATAATCACATTTCTTTCAGTGATAGAGTTCAAGCCATTATTCTCAGGGATATGTATGATCATAACATTTAGCATAGGTACTCACGAACTACTACGTGTATGATAATGATCTTTTTACATGGATCAAATGAGTATCCAACATCAACGATAGTATTTGGTATTTTACAGTAGGAAGTAAACTCAACAATTTCTTTAGGGATTACAAGACCATCTGTAGTCCCAATTATATTTATGAATGGGAAAAATAAACTCGCGTCAATGGTATCTTTTAGGTATCAAAGTATATTTTGATTCCATTCCAGTGAATTGCGCTTTCTTGAATTAAATCAAGATAATAATTTTGAGAAAGTAATATTTGGTCAAGTGTATTAGTAATGATACAATAATGAGCATATTGTACATTGGAAGGGAATTTCAGCTCCCACCAGTTCTTTGTCATTCCACTGACAAAACTGATCTTTCCTTATAGCTTCACTTTGACCAATCATAGGAGTGCTAACATATTGCACTTATACATATTTAATCGCCTGATCATCTTTTGAATATATGCAAACTGTAGGATTTAGTATTCCACAAACTCGGGTTTAGTTTAAAGCCTTAACATGACCAAGGTTTCCCATGATTCATTATCTCAAATTAAGATTTTCAAATAATTATCGATATCTCTTATTTCATTAAGAGTAGATATTATGTTCATATCATCGACATATATAACTATAATTGCAAACTTGAAATTTATTTTCTTTAAAAATACGTAAGGGCATAGATTAACTTTTCCCAATCAAGTAGTCACTTAGACGGTTATACCACATTCGTCTAGATTATTTCAATCCATAAAGTGGGCGTGTCAATTTAATTGCAAATGCACCATGCCAAGGAAAGACCATCAAGCACTTTCGTATATATCTCTAAATTATGATCCACATAGAGATATGATGTAACCACAGGTATAAGCTGCATTTTCATTCCTTGGAATTATAACATCCATTATGAGAGAATACATATCTTCATAGTCAATTCCAGGTCTTTATGAGAAATTTTGTACTTCACGTATAGATTTGCATCTCATGACTTTATTTTTCTCATTGCGGTTTCTGACAAAACTTTGTTTATATCCTACAGGCTTTACACTTGGTAAGGTTACCACTACCAGACCAAATACTTGTCTTGTTGTCAGTGAATTTAGTTCTACCTGCATTGATTCTTTATAACTAGGCCAATTTGCTCTATGTTGACATTTCAATAGAGCGTGGTTCGATATCATCGTGCTCTATGATTCCTCGAGCAACAGTATATATCATCAATGTGTGTGGAATATCTTTTCATCAACTCATATAAACTCTCACAGTCATCGATTTCTTTATTCTCTGTAATCATATTAAACATCGGAGCGTCCTCCAATAATGACTCATGGACATAAGTATAACTAGAGATAATCTCATGAGAGGATTTATCTTCATTGATGATCAATTGAAGTTGTGTCATACATGCCCTCTTATTCCTTGGGCGAGTATTGATCGAACCAAGTGACCTCCCCCTGTTCCTTTTGGGAGTCACGACCTCAACCACACCTCCACTAAGTATGGTTGCAATATCTTAATTTGCGACATTGTGCCCTTTATGGGGACTTTTAACCTTGTAGACACATTTGCAGCTTGTATATATATATGATCTCGTCACTTTAGAAATTGAGTCTTCTATACTTTGAAGATCATTTGTTCACTTTACTTTACTTTCACGTTACATTGTGAAATGTGGGGATCATAATGACACATAGTATGAAACTATCCATGTCGTTCTATTAGAAAATACTTTTTCTTACCTCCCCCTAACGACGGGAAAACTGTCTCATTAGAGTGACAAATCTAAATATTTAGCGGTAAAGAGATCGTCTGTCAAATGTTTCGAACAACGGATGACCGTTGGAGATTCATATCCAACATAATCACTTAATCGTCTTTAGAATCCCATATGAATGCGTTGTGGGGGCACAATAGGCACATATACTGCGTAACCAAATATGCGTAGATATGAATTATCAGGATTATATCCAGTTACCAACTGGTATGCAAAATATTTGGTTAGGAGAGGTTCATAAACGAATAAGTAAGAGTTACGTGCAATATTTCATAACCATGTGCAGAGACAAATATATGAGTGCGCATAAATATTGTCTTAGTCACCATCTATATTCTTTTCTATGGTATCTTCTTTGAGCCTTATTATATATGCACATTAGGGTACAAGATACATTGCATCGATCTTGATTAAAATGCAATAGACATCAAATACTTTTGATGTAAACTCTCTAGCATTATGAGTTTGGGTTCTTTATAAGGGTGGTGAGTTCTAAATCATACTAAATGTGCTAGACGTTTTGCAAGTGCAATACTTGTATGGGCAATACGTGCCGAAGCATTGACCAAAACTATAAAATACTTGAATGATCCGCATTTTGAATGGTTATGTCCACATGTATCACCAATTATCAATTATAAGAATGAAATATTATACTTTATATCTTTAGCATATGCAGGTCTCAATCATACAATTGTGCTAATGAATAAGTTTTGAGAAAATGAGTGATGTATCTTTGAGATATGAATATATGTAGTGTTCCTAGTACTTCATAATGCACTAGCTGTAATTGAATAGCATTAGTTCAACACTAAACTGTGCATCAAATTTCTATCTCATTTTGTGTTTTACTCAAATAAAAGATGTCCATGTTAATTTCTTATAATATGGACCATCATATCACGACGACTAAAGAATCCATACCAGTCGTATCAAAACTTGAATGAGTCATTGTCCAAAATTTCTTTGTTGGTCATATCTTATGATTCAATAATCAAAAAGTAGTAAAGTAAAATTACTAGATTGACTCTAAAACATGCTTTCTTCCACATAAATTAAAGGTATAGTTCCATTCTCATAATGTATTTCTTAATGATAATCATCAACATGAATATCATCAAACTTAACAAGGTTCATTTCCATTTTGGTCCTTACTGAGCTTTTATGACTTTAATCAATGTGCCACTAGACATCAAGACTTTTTTACATATAAATATCAATTCAGTGAATAATTGTCTATTTCTCGACAAATTCTCACATTCTTCATAGATATTTGAATGAAATACTTTTCATTCTATATTTTACATTATTTACTAGATATGTTACATTATATCTAATAGTATTACTCTTGAACCTTGTATGTAAATACGTGGTAAATAAACTCAAGTACATTCAATGTTTTAGAATGACATCGAAGATTTACCAATAAGCCAAAAATAAATAAATAAGGCCACAACACATAAATCTAAATCAAAATAAACTTTAAGACCAAATACAGTAGTCTAATATGAATGATCGATTATACTTTAACAAATTCTTTGTAAAGTAAGAAATAAACAAATTTTATCAATCAAAATAGAGGATATACATTTACTAAGCAAGGTTATTGGGAGAACCTCCATAACTTCTACCACGACCAATAAATATGACAAGCTTGTACATATATAACCTTGTGGTTCATTCTTCCCACATAGGTAAGGATCAACATGTCTCTTCCCTTTTACTTTGAGGTTATTTCCACTATTCATATCGATCCTAGTTAGCCTCAAGAAATTTCTTTATCCGGAGGTCTAATATTGGTATTATGAAGAATAATGTCATGTCTCTCAATGACTTACTATCATAATTAATATTATGCAAGTGCATCAGTATATTTGCTCAAGTGAAAAAAATAGAGTGAGATCGTATCTCTCGATTACTTATTATCATTTAAAATGACTTTCTTTTTCACATATGTTAAGACATATTTTTAGTCGCAACATATCAAAGTCATTGACCCTTTTTAGCAAGCAAACAAATTTCTTTTTTACAAAATTCATAGGCTTGGAAGTAGTGTTTCATAAAATTTTCAAAATATTCATTTAGAGCACATTCCAAAGTTTATTGAAAATTATCAAGTACATATAATTCCAATATAAGATTTGAGATCAATATGAAGTCTCAAATTCATTAGAGAATTGACTTTAACTCAGTTTCACTATTCTTTGTCTGTTGAAGGTTGATGTATGATATTATTGTGGAGTTGTAGTTATTCTAGTTTCCACATTAAACGAATGACGGTAGTACTCAATTTCTTTTGAGCATATTATTTTGAAATTAGATTGAGTTAATTCAATCAATTTCTTTAGACAATGAATTTGAATAATATATATCATAATCTTTCTTTGATATTATGTGAATATACTTTATCACAAGACTTACTTATACAATTCTTTATCGTTCATGAAATTTCATTATCATGAAAATATGCAAATGTACAATCAATAATGCGACTTACTTATACAATTCTTTATTGTTCATGAACTTTCATTATCATAAAAATATGCAAATATACAATTAATAATGCATAAGTAGCTTATAAAATTAACTTGAAAAGAATTACCAACATAAATGAATCTATCAATTCATCGATAATGACCAATATACATGAATCTATCAATTCATCAAAATTCGTGATTAACTAAACAAATTGGCAAAATCATGATCATCTAATCATGTAAATAACTTTATTTACGACTTCTAAATTAGAAATCATCTAAGAGCATAAGTACTAATATATTATGTACTCCGAATAACGTTCATGTATTTCAAAATTTCATGTTTATCAATAACATCACATACATATAATCATAGGTAACATATATACATATGCATGCTTTGTATAAGAATGCACAATAATACATATCATGCCATATATCCATATAAACAAATATTAATTAGTTGCATTTAATAAATAATAGGGCAATTCGAGTTACCTTGGAGGAAAGACACGATTCTTTCCTAATCTTATTTTTCCAATAGGTTTTCCCGCCGTACAGATTTAACCAATATATCTTGTGAATATTATATCCACAATCCAGCTTTATCCAACAGTTAGATTGTGCATAATTTAATTTGAAAAAAAGCTGGGAGGACGGTTGCGGGAAACAGGATTAGCTATATTCAAAATTCATTATAGGATTATGCACTACTTATATTATGATCTCCACCGTTCAGAGTGAACTTGTATATTATTAGAATAATATATACAAATTATATTTAGATCCAACGGTTCAATTGTGCGGAATCGTATTCTGAAAAACGCTGCACAGAAATTTCTGGAAATAAAATCTGCTTTGTTCGGAATTTTATATATATTTCCTCATATTTCCGAATCCAATCTCCACCATTCATAACGTAATTCAATAGGATTTTAAGGCTCTGTAAAAATCGTAACGCAATCCAATGGTTGAAATATGAGAAAACAATTTTTTAAACTTACAGCGCAGTTAGATTTTCGACCTACGAAAATTGTGTAATTATTGCTTTGGTTTTGGAGGATTATTTGTCGATCACTCTCATAGATTTAGAGTTTCGATTTTCGACCTAAGAAAATTGTGTAATTGTTGCTTAGGTTTTGGAGGCTTATATGTCGATCACTCTCATAGGTTAGATTATCCTATGAGAGTCGACCTAAGAAATAGATTATCCTTCATTTTTGTTGATCTTCATCGTGTATGAAATAACATTCGAAATATTAACGAAATGACTTTTTGAAATTGATAGGTAACACTTTTCAACACTACACCTAACTATTTACTGTTAGGTCAAACTTTATCATGCAATTATCCATAGATGTGGATCTCAATAATTCGACATTTTATGCACACGTACAAACTAAATATTTTGATTACTTCACTATGACGTATATCAGTTGTTTAATAAAAGCAAACAAATATGTGTATAATAAGTTTCGCAAATGTGTGATTGTCGATAAACACTATTATTATAGTAGTTGATTATAGTATAAGCAATATACTATTGCAAATTACATTACATGTTAAAGTATCAATAAGCGCATTCATTTGACTTAGGAAGAAAGTGAATGATCCAAATTGAGTGAATAAGAAATTAAGAATAGATCAATATTATATATTATAAAGGATTCTCAATGTTTTCGGATTTAGTAGCGTAAATTATGGAGTTTATTTTCAAAATTATTATACTAAAACTAAGAAATTTAATATTGAAATTAAATTGACATTAATTCAAGGACTTTTTCCTCTCATTTTTAAGTAGATATTTATTATAAAACATATTTATATCTAAAAAAAAGTACCATCTATTTAAATAAATATAAGAATAAAACATCAATAAAAATAAAAGACGAAAAATTATGAAAACATGTATATATCTTGACCACTAAAATATTAGTATATATCAAGGAAAAGTTAACGAAAAAATTTATTGGAGAGTGCCAAAAATAAAGCTCGATTAAATTCTCTTTTCTATGCAATTTTTTTCCCTCTCTCATGCGTGACTTTTTTTCTATATATTAGAGAATGACAAAAATAAAAACTTTATTAAATGCTTTTTTCTACGTGATTTCTTTTCTATATATATATATATATATAGAGAGAGAGAGAGAGAGAGACTAATATGTAGCTCAAGTGGTATTTATTATTTTTTTAGTGTTTATCAGGATTCAACATCCACTTATAATTTGTTAATTATTATCCCCTCCGCACACTCTCCTCTCGGTGTATGTGTGTCAATATATATATATAGAGAGAGAGAGATAAATTTTTGTTCAAAAATATTTAATTTGTCTTAATATAAAAGATTGGGTAAGTTTTAATATAGGAAATGAATATGCAAATATCTTAAAGTAAGAAAAAAAATTGCCTTCTTTAGATTATTAAGAAGTGACATTTCCAAATAAAACTTTCTTTTATTTTTTTAAGGGATAATTCCCATATAATATACTTAGATCATACTCAATTCCCAAATATTCTTTTAACATTATTCCTTCCCATTTAATCCAAAATCTTCCCATTAAATCAAAATTATAATATCAAATGTCAAAAATACCCCAACACTCAAAAACATTGAATTAGGGAAAATTATATAACCTAGATTTCTCGCCTGCCATCTCACGCACACACACCACACATTTCTCATCCTCGCCTGCCATCTCACGGCCACACACCACACACAGCGAGATCTTATGAATAGGGTTCGACTCGGCCGATGATGCAACCGTAGATTCCACCATTCAAACGGAGATGATGTGGAATTACAGGCGGCGCGGCAGCCTATCTTTCGCACTGGATTCTACGGTTTTCCCGGCTGCGCCTGTGAGTCCAGCGGTGGTGGCATCGATGGTTCATGGTATCGGGTTTTTGGCTGAGATGGTGGTTTTTTGGCGAAATGGTGGCAACATTGAAATCGTGGGGTCGCTGAGTGGCGATTCGGCCAGTGGTTGCTAGTTTGGCGGTTGGGGGTTTGGATTTCGGGTTTGCCGGCTTGGTTCTCGGCGGCTATGAATTTTTTTGAACAGGAGTTCGACTGGAGGTTTGGGTCGTCCTAGTGGTAGGCCCGGCTGTAGCTCGACTCGGCCGATGGCCTGGATTGGTGTCGTTGTGTCTATCGCCTTTCTGGAGTTTGGTTTAGTTTGGGAAATTGATGGTTGTTGCAGTTTTTTGGGACTGGAAAATGGGGTTGGCGATTTTGTGATGTTGGCAGGGTGATGTTAGGGTTCGACTGAAGGTTCGTGTTTGATGGTTCTTCTATATCC
>BMAC01000480.1:484974-497789 GCA_014905375.1 Phtheirospermum japonicum
ACATAGAATGCATTTTCAAATATAAACTACATATTCCAAACTACTAATTCAAATCCAGAATACATAACACAGAATTCCCAAACTACTTAACAGTTTGTAATTATAAAACGGCAGAGTAGTTTGTAATAATCCAAACTACTTATACAAAACTACTTATCTAAACTACTTATACAAAACAATTATATCACGAGTTGGGCGAATCTAGCGTCCCCGCCGTGCGCCGAAACCACGATGCGCCGAGCCACTCCAATTTCAGCCACCCACAACCATCGTTTTCAGCCGCCATGAAGAAAAACCGACAAAACCCAAACAGCCACAAAAGTTCCGGCCAAACCACCACAGACGCCATCTCCGCCATTCCCGACTGTTCTCATCCTCGCCTGCCATCTCACGGCCACACACCACACACAGCGAGATCTTATGAATAGGGTTCGACTCGGCCGATGATGCAACCGTAGATTCCGCCATTCAAACGAAGATGATGTGGAATTACAGGCGGCGCGGCAGCCTATCTTTCACACTGGATTCTACGGTTTTTCCGGCTGCGCCTGTGAGTCTGGCGGTGGTGGCATCGGTGGTTCATGGTATCGGGTTTCTGGCTGAGATGGTGGTTTTTCGACTCGGCCGATGGCCTGGATTGGTGTCATTGTGTCTGTCGCCTTTCTGGAGTTTGGTTTAGTTTGGAAAATTGATGGTTGTTGTAGTTTTTCGGGCCTGGAAAACGGGGTTGGCGATTTTGTGATGTTGGCAGGGTGATGTTAGGGTTCGACTGAAGGTTCGTGTTTGATGGTTCTTCTATATCCGTAGTCGGGAATGGCGGAGATGGCGTCTGTGGTGGTTTGGCCGGAACTTTTTTGGCTGTTTGGGTTTTGTCGATTTTCCTTCGTTGGCGGCTGAAAACGATGGTTGTGGGTGGCTGAAATTGGAGTGGCTCGGCGCATCGTGGTTTCGGCGCACGGCGGGGACGCTAGATTCGCCCAACTCGTGATATAATTGTTTTGTATAAGTAGTTTAGATAAGTAGTTTTGTATAAGTAGTTTGGATTATTACAAACTACTCTGCCGTTTTATAATTACAAACTGTTAAGTAGTTTGGAATTCTGTGTTATGTATTCTGGATTTGAATTAGTAGTTTGGAATATGTAGTTTATATTTGAAAATGCATTCTATGTAGTTTGTGTTAGGTAGACCATTAATGTTAAAGTTGGAGTTGATGAAAGTGTATCTTATGAAATTCATTAATGTAGTATAAAATTTCTCAATGTAGTATGATTATTTTCTATGTAGTTTGGAACTTGATCGATCAATTACATGATATAGTTTTGAAATTTAATCGAGTAGTTCTGAATTTTTTCGAGTAGGTTTGAGATTTGCACGAATAGTTCTGAAATTTTGAAGAATAGTTTGAAATTTACATGAGTAATTCTGATTTTTACACGAGTAGTTCTGAATTTACATGAGTAGTTCGTCAATTTACACGAGTAGTTTTGAATTTAAATGAGTAGTTCTGAATTTACATGAGTAGTTCGTCAATTTACACGAGTAGTTTTGAATTTTAAACGAGTAGTTCTGAATTTACACGAGTATTTCTGATAGAACATAAGTAGTTCTTAATTTTACACGAGGAGTACTGAATTTCGAAGAACAAAATAATATATTTATAAAGGGTAATTTAGTACTCTTATATAATTTTTGGATTAAATGGGAAGTTGAGATTTTAATGGCCTATTTGGGAAAAAAAAAACATTTCACTAATGGTCTATATGGGAATTTTCCCTTTTTTTAATGATGCACAAATCGTGATGGAGGTCATGAACATGGGCATCAAAGTCCAAATCCTATGGCATGCATCCCAACTTCTTTACGTTTTTGTATCTTAGTCACAACCCTAATTCGGTTCACATATCCCATGATTTAACGGACATTGAGGGACGGAGATTCTTAATTGAAAAGTTGGCCATTTAACTATATTGCTCCATCCGTCTCACAAATAGTTCAGTTATAATAATTAATATATCATTAACTTTTCATTTTCACACATATCTTAATTATTATTCTTAAAATACTAGTTTCATACCTAGTAATTGAAATTTTATGATTACAATGCAAAATCTTAGTATTTCAATAACAAATATATTATTTCCAACACTGACTTTTATGAGTATTAATTGATATTAATAAACTTAAGAAGAATATAATTGAAAAATACTAACTAAATTAATGATTTAACTATATAAACTATTCATTTCTTAATTTTTGTAAAATCAACCGCAAAATTATTATTTTGAAATGGAGGGAGGGAGTAGTCTTTTTGGTAATGTAACTATGTAGTGTAAGTTCTTAGTTTTTTAATATTCCGTAAGTTTTAATTTCTTTTGGCTTTGGCCCAATTAATTTTCAAATATTTAAAAAAATTCTAAAATTAGTCCAACGACTATAAGTAGTGTTCAAAAATAATCTCACTCGATGCAGTTAATCAACTAGTCCGACAATTTATAATTTTGGCTAATGTCAGAATATTTTTCACTGACAATTTCAATTTGAGTGGATAGGTTGGCATTTTTGGCTAATTTCAGAATATTTTTCACTGACAGTTTCAATTTGAGTGGATAGGTTGGCATTTTTGCCGCGCCATCAATTTTAGTTATATAAAAAGGAAGAATTCAAAGAAAAATAAACAAACTCTATATAATTAATTAAATTTGAAAAATACACATAAGAGATTTATAATAGGATGATCATAAAACTTTAAATATTATACCATGGACTCGGGTGCACCTTACAATGTGCACACTGTAATTTAATTTATCATCATATATAACTGGTACATCTCATCACATATAACTGATATATATCATCACAAATAATTGAGATTTTAAATCTAAAATTTAAAATCCTAAAATTAAAAAAAATAAACCTAAAACAAAAAATTAAACCCTTAAAATAGAAAATTAATCCCTAAAATGAAAAAATAAATCCTGAGATTGGATATTAAACTCTAAATCTTAAGTTTCTATCATATATCATCACATATAACTGTCACATATCATCACATATAACTCACACATATTATCACATGATAGATTTTTGTCAGGACCCTAAAATAGAAAATTAAATAAAAAAATAAAAAATTAAACCTTAAAATGAAATATTAAACCCTAAAAATGGAAAACTAAACCCTAAAATATAAAACTAGACCCTAAAATGGAAAAGTAAACCCTAAACTCTAAATTTTTGTCACATATCATCACGTATAAATACCATATATTATCATGTATAACTGTCATATATCATCACGTATAACTATCATATATCATCACGTAATACAGGAGCACCTAGCAAGGTGCACCTAATAAATTGCCATAAAACTTATAACTAAATTTTAATATTTATAATAAATAAACCTGAATAAAAAAAATCATACATATTATAAAATAATAAAGATAAATATTATTTAAAATTAATCCAAACAATATATTTGAAAATTTAAAAAACCAATTAAATAAATATGACTTATAATTAATTTACAAGCAATAAATCTGAAAATGAAAAAAAAACAAAATAATAAAAATAATGTAAAATAAATCTGAAACTCATAAAATTTTTTAAGTATTTATAAGAACTTATAATTAAATTATAAATTATTATTTATTAATCCTGAAATGAAATAAATAATAATAATAAAAAAAAACATCAGAGATAGTATAAATTGGAAAAATAAAACACAAAAACACAAAATATTACTCTCTCCGTCCCACAAAGATAGTCCAATATTCTATTTTCGTCCGTCCCACAAAGATTGTCCAGTTACCATATTTACCATATCATTAATTTTTCATTTCCACCCATACCCTTAATTAATATTTTTGAAATACTACTTTTCTACCTCGTAAGTTGAGAATTAATGATTATAATGCAAAACCTTACTATTCCAATAACAAATATACTAATTCCAACACTGATTTTTATAATTATTAATTGATATTAATAAATTTAAGAAGGATATAATTGGAAAATACAACTAAATTAATGACTTAATTATATAAACTACTCATTTCTTAATTTGTGTGAAACCAACCGCAAGATAATCATTTTGGGACGGAAGGAGTATAAAATATTAAAACAAATTTGATCTTTATAGAATTAGTTAAATAAATATGAAACTTATAAGTAATTTTTCCAATAATAAATCTGACAAACGAAATTCATACAGAAATATTAAAACACACATGAAATTTTATAAATCCAGTTAAATAAATATAAGACCTTTTAATTCAATTCTTAATATATTTGAAAAAAGAAATAAAATTCAACCCAGTGTCATTTCCTTCATTCTTTTTTGAAAAAAAGTTTTACTATGTTTGATTTCTTTTTTTTTTTCATTTTCGAGGTTTATTGAATAAGTATTTAATTTTTATTAGTATATAATTAGATTTTATTCTGTATTTACATTATTATTTTAAATCATTTCATAGTTTTTTTCAGAATTAATTATTAAAAAATTATGTTTTCATTATATTATTATAAATCATTTAATAATACTTTTTTCTTTTTCAAGTTTAATTAAATATAAAGAATTTATTTGTTTATTTATTTATTTTTTGCTTTTTGTATAATTAAATCGCTAACGTGGTGTACATCGGAACCCCCAAATTCTAACCAAATTTTAGCTAAATTGAAATTACGGCTTAAATTGTTCTTCAATTGGCCCAAATTAGAAATTGTGAAACTAAAATTGATTAATTCTGTCTGAGTAAGACTAATTGTGAACAACCCCTATAATTGTGAAATTAGTTCTAGAGTTTTCACTGTACACCATTCCGATATGGCCTCAGGTACCAATATCCGAAAAAGAGAAAACAAAATTATCGTGGACCAGAATTGCTATATCAAAAGATTAAATGACCAAAATTACCAACTCCCAAGATTTACAAGACTAAAAAGGCAATTTAGCATAATCGAGCCTTCCCACTGTATGCCTATAAATACATGAACTAGCTCTTTGGTTTCTTCAAGCCATATAAATCCTCCAGCTTATATTATGACACATTAAAATATAATTGTTTCTTTATCTCTATTATTAGTATTGTTATTCTGAGAAATAGTTTGTCTGACTATGGCTAGTGGCTCAACAATAGTGCCATCATCAACCATCGAAAATGAGTTCACCAAAATGACTCGTAACCATTTTCCAGATGATTTTGTTTTCGGAACTGGTACATCTGCTTACCAGGTTTGTCATCCCTATCTAGCTCGATCCATCGATTATCGAGATGAAATATCAATTACTATATATGTTTATGTTGAATATTTATTTTTACAGAATGAAGGAGGCGCTGCAAAAGGCGGTAGAGGCCTTAGTGTGTGGGATGTTTTTACCTTGAGAACTCCAGGAAAAATTACTGATGGGTCGAATGGAAATGTGGCTGTTGATATGTATTCCAAATATAAGGTCATCAATCTATAATATCAAAGTTTCAAGCAGTATGTGACAAAAATAAGTACTTATTGTAAATAAATAAATGGCCATAAATCATTTTCAGGAAGACATCAAGATGATGAAGAGCATGGGCTTTGATTCTTATAGATTTTCAATTTCATGGCCAAGAATATTGCCAGGTATGATTATAACAGTTGTTGAAACTTGGTTAACAACAATTGGTTTATCCATATATACAATTCAGTGTATTAGTTAAATAGAACTTATACATGTTGTGTTTGTTAATATTAATTAGGTGGGAAACTTTGCCTTGGTGTCAATCAAGAAGGAGTTGACTTTTATAATGATCTCATCAACACCCTCCTTGATAATGGTAATTAATGGAGTCAACCTCTATAACAATAACACCATTCCTTCATTTCTTGTTATTATATCTTGTATACTTTAAATTTTCTTGATTGTAGCTTGGGTTAGTTTTTGTATGGAATATATTACTTTGTTCTTTGGTTTTTTGCATGTTTTTTAAAATCTCGATTTGTTGTGAATTATTAAGTCGATATGTTAATGACGTCTTAATTAATTAATGCAGGCATTCAACCCTATGTGACTCTCTTTCATTGGGATCTTCCTTACTTTTTGGAAAAAGAGTATGGTGGGTTTTTAAGCGAAAACATAGTGTAAGCACTTCAACTTAATTTGTCCCAACAAGCTCATCTTCATATATCAATTATGTAGTATTTACATAGTAACATATTTTAGAATCTCATATTTTTCTAATGTGTTAATGGTTTTTTTTAGACATTCATTCTTCAAGGAAAAGGAAAATTAGTTTTTTTCTTGAAAAAAGAAAATAAATTATTAACGTAACACAATTCATTTCTTGGTCCCGCAAATGTGTTCCTTGATCGAACTTATTTCTCGGATCCAATAAATGATTTATTAGATCCTTAAAATGTATTTTGACTAAGATATGAAAGTAAAAATGGCGTAAACAATTTAACCCAAAAATGGCTAAAAGAAAATTTGTCTTATTGCGATTTGTTTTGGTTTTGTATCAGTGAAGATTTTCGTGACTATGCCGAATTATGCTTCTGGGAATTCGGTGATAGAGTGAAATATTGGTTTACATTGAACGAGCCATGGACATATAGCGTCCAAGGATACGTTGCGCGTATATTTCCACCCGGCGACAAAGCTCCGGCTCCGGCTCCGGCTAAAAAAGTCGCAACCCTAGTCTCCAACTTGACTACTTTAGCTTTAGCTGACAACATTGTTGATAACCTAATTCCGTACAACAAAGTTGTCAACAAAGCCGGACACAACTTCGTTCCTTATAGAGGGTTTAACAGAGCTGTGAGCGATGATATTGATTTCACAAGTACCAATAGCCACAAAACCCTAAGCAAGAAGCCCTTAAAAGACCAAACTGTCCTTCTTAGCAACAAAATCAGCACGTCCGATCGGGCTAAGGAGGCTTATACTGTGGCAAGAAACTTGCTTCTTGCTCATGCGGCTGCAGTTGAGTCTTACCGGAATAGATTTCAGGTTCGGTTTGGTAACTAATAAGTTTGAATTAATATTTCTTTTGTATTTTGCTATAATATTATTAAAATGATTTCAGGAACATCAAAAAGGCAAGATAGGAATAACACTGGTTACCCACTGGTTTGTGCCGTTTAATGATACGGATGAAGATAAGAAAGCTGCCAAAAGGGCCATTGATTTTATGTTGGGGTGGTAAGCACATTTTGCAGTTTTTTATTTGTTTTAATGAATACAATTCATTCTAAGTAATGTTGTAATATAATTTCAGGTTTTTGGAGCCTGTATTAAGTGGTCGCTATCCGAAAAACCTGACAGATTTTGTCCCCCGCGAATATCTTAAGCCATTTTCAGCAGAAGAATCAAAATCGCTCAAGGGATCCATTGACTTTCTTGGATTAAACTATTATACATCCTGGTACGCAACTAATGATCCCGATCCTGACGCGGACGAAGGCTACTACAAGGATCAGCAGGTTAAGTTTTTGACGGAAAAGGATGGCAAGCCAATCGGTGAATCAACTGGTTCGTGGTGGCTCTATATAGTCCCCTGGGGAATTTACAAGCTCTTGAAATATGTAAACGACACATACAACAACAACACGTACAACCTCCCTGCAATATACATTACTGAAAACGGTACCCTTTTAATCGCTAAATAAACCATTCGAGTTTCCAGTATGTTAATAATCAACATGTGGTTTATCTTTGCATTTTAGGGTGTGACGAGCCGAATAATCCCAAGCTTACTGCTTATGAAGCTTGTAGAGACAAAAGAAGGGTGAGTTATTTCCGAGACCATCTCGGAAATATTCTAAAAGCAATGAAAGAGACGAAGTTGAAGGTAAGAGGTTACTTTGCGTGGACATTGGCCGATAATTTTGAATGGAAGGATGGATACAGTGTGAGATTTGGTATCATATATGTAGACTATATGAATCATCTCAAAAGATACCCAAAGGATTCAGCCGTGTGGTTTACTAAGTTTTTAGTGAAGAAGAAGATTGTTCGTGTAGATGAGTATTAAGGGCATGCAGTGCCATCTTAAAGTTAAATTAATTTGAGGTTTTATGCTGAAGTGTGTATTTGTGTTTGGTTTTGAGTTTGATTGCCGTGCTAACGGAGTCCTACGAGGAATGTCCTACTCTGTACTTTACGATTCTAGCTTCAAATATGTTCTTTTTTAATCTTTTCTTTTTTATCTATTTTAAGAATGTAATGTGGTCACTAAAGAATAATAAAAATAAAAATATTACTAGAATATGAATGAATTGCAGAACATAGGTACTAAGAACACGTGCCTACTCATTAATTACTATGTGTACGAAGCACGACATGCTCATATCATAATCACAAAATATTTCATACACGTTTACTACGTTGTTGGTGATAAAAAATAAAATTGGGATAATATTGAACAATTATTTGAAGAATTATTTGAACTAACAGATCTAACGCAATTAAATATATAAATGTAAATAAATAACGAAACGAAATGTGTCGAGGCGAGCGAATTCTTTCTTTAGGATTTTCATTGCCCCGAATGCGTGCTCACGGATTTATGGCAACAAACTTCCCAAGATACAACGACAACGATGCTGGAAGTAGCAATCAATCCGGTCACCTTAGCGAACAGAACTGGCCGAACAATTGAGCAAAATCCTAACTGTATGCTATAAGGTAGGAATATGATGTGTATGCATGGGCGCGCTTAGAAACATGTTGATGTTCTTGTATGTGATGTGTTTTTACAATATGTAGGAGTTTGTATTTATAAACTTGAGGGACCCTTAAACAAGATATGAAATTGTAGGAATTAGGATTAGGATTCTTAATACAAGTAAATCTCTTTATTTTCCTCAATAAGAAAGACTTGAAAACTTCCAGAAGAGCTCAAACTAATTAAAACCAAAGCAATTAAACAGTTTGCGGTCCCCCACCTCTAATGATTCAATTTTCATAAAACAATTAATAACATTCACATGTCGGACATTTACTCTTATTTAGGAAATTTCACCCCTCTTTACCATCCAAATGTCCAAACTTAGTCATTAATTTTTCACTCACGGTAATATGGATTTGTGAAAGTAAATATACGACGATAATCTACTCAAAATGTAGATTACGAATTTGACATTCGTTTTCAAAACTAACGATCCATCACATTTGGAATATTCGGTCAAAGTTACCATATATAGCTTTTACCAAATTCATTTTTTCCAACAATCCCCCATATGAGTGCAAAATCAATGTATGATGCATGTGACTCACTTGCTCAGTTTCCGCTAAATATTATTACAACAGGCTTGGTAGTTTGTGGCTTTGAATCCTCCTTAATGAAGTACCATCGGATACACCTACGACCTAGTTGATAGTCTCATTGAACTATTCCGCTTACGAGCATACCAAGACAATGATACTCATACAACAACGTTGACACCATTTCTTCAAGTTTTTAAAGTTGCGTCCATTTTTGGCCTTGGAACACCCTTGGTATTCTTAAGTGCTCCGGTCGAGGCGGCCACTCTTCTGCACTTAAATAAGTTACCTTGTCTATCAGAAGTGTCCTGCAATACTCCATCTTAATAGGTATAAATTGTCATTAAAAGTCTTAGACTTAACCGCACCACTTTCAGCAGGCATATTACTTGGTTATGCTCTCTAGAGATGGGTTAGCTAATTATTAGGTACCAAGTGTATAGAACTGAACAGTCTAAAATTTAGTTGTCCTATTGAACCAAGTTCTTGGGATCTCCAATCATCATGGTTGGGTGTTCACTAAAGACTGTTCTTTATTTTGTGGATTTTACCTCCATTCCCTCTAACAATATATGGAATTGATCTCGGTTTAAATTCTTCATAAACGGATCCGCTATATTTTCCTTTGATTTCATATAATCAACGAGAATTCCTCTTGAGATCAATTCTCTAAAGGTATTGTGACTCTGACAAATATGCCATAATTTACCGTTATATGAATTGAACATTTTAAACATTTACTTTTTACAAAAATAAAAAACTCGTCCGCAAGAGAACGGAGCAGTTGTAAGTGGCAAGTTGGCTCGAGTCGAATCTCTCGAGGAACGACAATCGAGATTGAAAAACATTCGTTAAGGCACAAATATTAACTAAACACGCGATCAAATAAGTTGTTTGGTTGGTTGGTTTTAATACCTAAGATCATCTAATAAATAATTCAAGCAAAGAATAAAACTGATTCAAACAAGATAATTGAAAACAAGAAGCATAAACAACTAAACATAAGCAATATCCAAACGTGCTCGACAAAATGACAAGAATGAAAATAAGCAATAAATCGACTAACATTCAAACAACGAAGGATCAAATAGAAACTAATGCATGAACGAACAAATAACCCCACAAATTCACAATTCAATTTAAATAAGAACGACACCGAAACATTAATTCAACGTAATTCAAAATCAACACAAGTTATATAACGAAATTCAACCATTAAAAATTCATAAAATGAGATCAAGAATCGAAATTAAGATTTACCCAAATGTATTAAGCGGACGAGTTACAGAAAAATCAAAATGAATAAACTACTCCCGCTGAGTTCTGGGATCCAAACACTATATTGTGTAAATCAGGGAATCGTAAGATGCAAATATCCAACGTGAAAAAGAGAGGAAGTCAAAAGTTCAAAAGATGGAAATTAGGTTTCCAAAATGGTGACTCCCAGTGTCTGGTCGAATCTGCTCTCCAGTTGAAGAGGGACATCACTTATATAGTATCAGACGAGAAGAGTGGTAAACTCGCACGAAACTTACAACCATCGATCGAACGTCGATTTGCGTTGATCGATGATGTCTATGGTGTCGACCTCTGTTGACGCTGGCCGTCGGTCAACGGTGACTATTGTAGGTGATAGGTAGGACACGAGTCGATCTCTCGAGGATTGAAATTCGGAATTTTCAACGTTTGTTTAGTCACGATAATTAAAACACACGATCACGTTTTTTGGTTTGTTCAATCTTCGAAAAGTATAAACTACGAATTAAAAACGCAAGAATTAAAAACTCAAGATTGAAGTTAAAACGCTGAATTAATTAACCTTAGATTTTTAACTAAACTTGAAAGCATAAAATTAACCAAATTAAAAACCTAGATTAAATTACTAATTAATTAATTAATTAAAAACTCAATTTAAATTCAAAACAAGCAATAACTCAATAATAAACTTCAAAACGCAGCAGCATAAAACTCATAAACGAAACTAATTAACCTAAACAAATCTAAAAGCATGCATAAAAATCAACGAACATGAATAAACGACAAACTTGATGCATAAAAATGAGCAAAACATGTAAACTAGATCGCATAAACATCAAAGATCAATCCAAGTCTCCAACATCCAAACATGAACCATAAAAACTGAATACAAACAAAAGATTAAAACCATATAACATTTAGCGAAATCGTAGTCTAACAACGAGCGTAAGAACATGAACATGAAAATAATAATCTAAACATGAAAACTGTGACGAAAGCTTAAAAAAACATAAAAAGGGAATAGAAAACTTATTAAACAAAGTAGATGCAGTAAATTCTTCGTGTTCTCCACAAATATACGCTGAAAATTGGACGGAAACGGGTTGGAAACGTCGAACGGGCTCCGGAACGCGCTTTCGTTGAATCTTCAATCTCCGCGTTTTTTGTGTTAAATCCAACTCCAAACCTTAGGATTATGTGTTTGGTAAGTTCTTAGGGCCAGAGATATCTCTAATTCGGATTATAAGGGAGGTATTCATAGTTGTAGGAAGTCTTGGGCAAAAAGAAACCCTAAAAACGGAATTCTGGGCCGTCGCGTCGACGGTGCGTCGACTTACGCGTGCTGGTGCTCGGCGTCGGCTGGGCCAAGGTGTGCGCGTCGGCTGGGCAGTTGCGTCTACTGGGTGCGTCGACATCGACGCTTCAGCAAGTTGCGTTGACATCGGTGCGTCGACATCGACGCTTCAGCAAGTTGCGTCGACAGTGCGTCGACTGACGCGGATCATGGCTCACGTCGATGGTGCGTCGACGGTCACGTCAGTCGACGCGACAGAGCGTCGGTCTCCGTTTCTTGATCTTTTGCTACCAGAAAGCTCGTTTTCTTCTCGTCATTCCAAATCTTCAATTCAAGCATCCTTAAATGCATCTTTTTAACAGCGTTCTTCAGCTCGTTCCACTGCTAATAAAGAAAATTTAGCGCAATTAAGCTGCAATCTACGAAATTAAGCACAAAACATAATAAACGAAATAAAAACACGAAATACTAAAAAGAAGAAAAATATGAATAAAAGAACCTAAAAACCCATAAAATCACACAAATTAAAATGCAAAAACATACGAAAAACACACACAAAAATGAATAAATCAACCCCCCCACACTTAGCCTTTCGCTTGTCCTCAGGCAAAATAAAATCTAACCGTAGACAAGGGAAAAAAAACTAATTACCCAATGAACTAAATACTAATGCATTCAAATGATTCAAGAAGTTAATGCATTAAATAGACTTGTAAATTTAACTAAAAGGACGACACGATAACGTTGAGATAAGAGATTTAGACAATCTTCCAAACTCCTAAAAGTAATGAGTTGCCCTCCATGTTCGTCCTCCATCCATGCCTCGGCCAAAGTCTATCCATGATCAAACCGCCAAGTCGGCACCCGACTAACCCGGTCATCTATACACCTCTTTAARAATAAAATCTAAAAATAAAAATAGGYACTTCACTTGTACAAGGCTTTKTTTTCTTGTACTTATTATTATTAATTTRTTTTTTWRMTACYWYSAWMMKTRTRRRTMRWTSWATRWWMTTTTMMTWMT
>BMAC01000480.1:522863-534292 GCA_014905375.1 Phtheirospermum japonicum
GGTAATACCCCGAAAGGCCATCCAAGAAGCAGTAGAACTCGTGTCCAGCAAGCTTGTCGAGAAGTTGGTCTATGAATGGTAGAGGAAAGTGATCCTTGCGAGTGTCTGCATTTAACTTCCTATAATCGATACACATTTGCCATCCATTCGTCAACCGGGTTGGAACTATCTCGCCCTTATCATTTTCAGTGATGGTGATGCCTCCTTTTTTCGGAACCACATGAATTGGGCTCACCCATTTGCTGTCAGAGATGGCAAAAATAATTCTCTCGTCTTTAAGTTTAAAAATTTCCTTTTTGACCACCTCATAAAGTGTTGGTGTCAATCTTCGTTGACTGTCCCTAACAGGCCTGGCGTCAGGTTCTAGCTCAATTCGGTGCATACAAGTAACATGTCTTATCCTTTTGATGTCGTCGATGCTCCATTCTATCGCCTCTTTGTGGTTACTTAACATCGTAATTAATTCTTTTTCTTCATATTCCGTCAATGCTGAATATATGATGATGGGTTTTGTTTCGTTGGGCTCGAGGAGAACATACTTCAAATGGCTTGGCAGTGGTTTCAACTCCACTTTCGTGCCAAGTTCAGGTGCGTTAGCTATTTCGCACAATTCTTCATCAAAATCATCAGTTTCTTCGTAATCTTCGTTGATTTCGTTCAAGTCTATTTCTAGCATCTCTTCCACCCTGTTTAGAAATTTCATGTCTTCCTCGACACTTAACTCATCTAGCACAGTGATCCCTTTGAGCTCGTGAATACAGGAAGCAATAGGATCAATAAACGAGAAATCTTCGTTCATGTACGGAGAAGGAATGTTGTGGATATCTTTAAGCGAAAACGTGACAGTCTCACCCAAAATGGATAAGGTCATCCTCCCCTTGTGCACGTCAATCAACGTATGAGAAGTGGAAATGAATGGTCGGCCGAGCAAAATAGTATGTTCAGTGCCTTCCTTTGGAACTTCGCCGATATCAAGTATGACAAAATCGACTGGAATCACAAGCTCGATGACTTGAACTAAAACACCTTCGACTATGCCAAGTGGTTGTCTAATTAATCGATCAGCCAATTGCAGCCGCATCGTCGTTGGCCTGATTATCCCTAAGTCGAATTCCTTATATAGTGAATACGACATCAAATTAATCCCTTCTCCAAGGTCGAGCATTCCACGCGCCGTTTGCCCATTTCCTAAGGTGATGGTTATGCAAAAACTCCCAGGGTCTCTCTCCTTTTTGGATAGCGGACCCTTACATATGGCACTCACTTCCTTGGTTAATTCTACTCGTTGATTCGTCTCCAATCTTTGTTCCCTTGCGACTAGCTCCTTGAAGATTTTAACATATGCGGGCATCGCCTTGATTACGTCTAGAAGAGGAAGATTAACATTAACGTTCTTTAGCAGATTGTAGAGTTCCATGAATTTTTTGTTTTCTTTGGCTGGGCGTAGGTGACTCGGAAAGGGAACCTTGTCTCGAATAATAGGTGTTAACTGCTTGGGTTGCTGAGTCAGATATTTGGTGGATTCATCGACTGTGGTGGATGGATTTGGAAGCTTCCCTTTTAAAGAACCCGGAATATAAAGATTTGGTGATTTATGCATTTGGTCCACCGGTTTAGGTTCGTATTCCTTTGGTGATTCCGCTGTTGGGATCTCCGTGCTCTCTTCTTCCTTCTCCTCGAATCCATTATCCACTTTCTTCCCGCTTCGTAGGATGTGGACAGCTGAAGCTTGCTCTGGTTGGCTCGGCAGTTTTCCTTTCTCGTTCTCCGCTTTTGCCATAGAAGTTGCCATTTGACCCATCATTTTCTCCAGATTCTTCACACTCTTGGAGAGGTCGCTCAAAACTTCTCCCTGTTTATTGACTTGCATGGTTAGATTGGCGAGCCCATCTCTATTTCTGATTGTTTTGGTGACTTGGTTTTGTTGCCAAATTAACAATTGATTGTTTCACTGTATTGGAGTAGGTGTCGGCCCGGATGGTGGCGGTTTGTTTGGTGGTGGTGGCGTTGGTTTGTGCTGGGGCGGAATGTGGGTTTTCAGGGCCCCATTTCAAGTAAGGAGAGTTACGATGCGCGTTGAATTTGGAGTTCGTAGAAGGCCTATGCACATAGGTTGAAAGGTCTTGATTGCGCATTTGATCCCTGATGGCATACACCTTAGCTTCGCATTCTTCGTAATATACCATTTTGCACGTATCCACTAAATGCCCTTGCTCTCCATAGCGGTTACATGTCTCGACGGTCTCGTTGCTCGGCACCTCAGTTGCCTCTTTAAATCTTATCTTTCGTGGCCGAGAGCTCGTTTGCCTGGACTTCTCGCTCATCCTCTCAAACAGTTGCTTGGCCTCCGTTGCGGTCAAGTTTCCAAAATCTCCTCCAGCAGCTACTTCTACGTTGTTTTTATAGTAGTCCAAAAGCCCTTTGTAGAAAAGTTGGTTCACCATTCCTGGGGAGTTGTGATGATGTAGGCAAGCTTGCAATAGAGATTTGAAACGTTCCCATGCCTCGTGAAGCAACTCCCCATCTTGCTGGACAAAGTTGGCTATTTGTCTCCTAATGTGGCCCGTCGTCTGTGCTGAGTAATACTGATTTATGAATTTGTCGCTAACCATGGGCCAATCAATCAAAGATCTCATATCTAGTGATAGTAGCCAAGATTTGGCTTTATCCTTCATGCAGCTTGGAAAGCATACCATTTGAAGGTCTTCGTGATGAAGTCCCGGAGATGGGATCCTACTAACTTCGGCATAAAACTCCTTGAGGAAAGTCAATGGATCTTCGTTGGCGAGGCCGTGAAATGTCGGGAGGTTGTTGATTATATGAGGTTTCAGCTCGAAGTCTCTTGCAATTCTACCCAACACAATGGCAGAACTATAGGGACCCACTTGAGGAGTCGTGAACTCTCTTTGTCTTGGTTCGCGCGCCTCCCATTGGTATCTCTCTTGGTTATTGTGCCTTGCATAGTTTCTATCATACTCATTCCTCTCATTGTGATGGCTATTGGCGAGCCAGTTGTCAACCTGTTCATCTCCATGATAAGATCTCTCAGAATAATCATCTTGGTCATGGTGGTGGCAATTTCTATCTCCTCCTCCTCGTCCTTCATTCTGGTCCATCATATTCCGTTGAATATTCTCCCAGTACTCTCGAGGTTGTGCCGATCCGTTGGGGTGAATTGGTTCACTCCCGTACTCGTTTCTTTGTCGTATAGATGGGTTCCTTGGTGGTTGATCGTTTTCGTTGTTGTGAATAGGATTGTTTAGCCTCAACATTGTTTGTAGAACCGGATCACAAACCAAATCAGTGGGTGCAGACGATTCGCTTTCGGATATGTGAGAAGGTCTCGCTTGGTTGGAACGATGAGTATCGTCGATGAATGGTGCAAGTTCGGGTCTTAGTAATCTTCGACCTTGCATACACTCAACAACACATTAAACGCATCGACTAGAGGAATTATACAAATAGACGGCTAAAAAGAAAATAAAACGAACAAACATATTTTTGAAACCTTTGCTTATGTTCCCCGGCAACGGCGCCAATTTTTGATTCAAGATTTTGTGTGTGCCTACTTGTAAATATTTGTCAGAAATTCAATAGCTTGCCCTCAAGAGTACGGGGTCGCGTGTAGGTTGGCAAAGTTAACTCGAGTCATCTCTCGAGGAACATACAATCGGAATCTTGAATATTTTGTGCAATCACAAGTAACTTATACTAATTGGGGGGGGTTTGATTGTATTGATTACCTAAGAATGTAAAATGCATGAACAATAATCTAAACTAAGTAATTTAATTCAGCAACTAAAACAAGTAAATTTGAGAATTAATCCAAGAGCTCAAACAAGATTTAACTAGCATAAACGTAAAGCAATTATCTAAAGCAAAGGATAAACGGAATGAATTGTCCATCATGAACAATAACCAAATATTAATTAAAATAAAATTAAGAATCTGAATAACAATAGTTTCTAAGGTTCAAAGCGTAAAAAAATTCAAGAACGATAATTGAAAAGCAGCTACTTAATTGCATAAATTAAACTACGAAAGCAAATAAAGGGTTTAGAGTACTTATTAAACTAAGATTTGTAGTAAAATTCTCCAGCTAGTCTTGAGCGATTGCGTAGACCTTGGCCGAAAATCGAGTCACGAACTAAAGATTGGAGCTTGGAACTCGTAACACTTGAATCTACGGTCTCGGTCTTTTGGTGTTGTATGGGATGTAATGGTGCGTTGTTTTCGAGCCGAAAAGGCGTAAGTAGAGTCATAGTGGTGTATCTTGTGTATGGTATCTTTTTTGGACGGACTTAGAAGGGTTTAAATAGTTTTCCTTTGGCTTGCAGCATAAGAAACCCTAAAAATCCGATTCTGGGCCGTCACGTCGATGTCGCGTCGATCGACGCGAGCTAGGGCTCGACATCGATGCGTCTGGTGCGCTCGCATCGATAGGTCATGGCATCGATCGATGCACCTAGGATCGATGCTACAGAGAGTTACGTCGACTTGTGCTTCGATCGACGCACCTTGGATTGACGCAACTGCAAGTTGCGTCGACCTAGAGTCGACCAACGCGGGCATGGATGGCGTCGACGCCTACGTCGATCGACGCAATCTCGCTGCATCTCTTATTCCCTCGATCTTTCTTCTACTCTTTCACCGGAAAACTCGATCTTTGCCTCTCGATCATCATATCTCATCTTTACGTGCTGAACTCTTCCGGTTACTTAGCTGTAAGGTGAAAAACAACGAATAATCACCTATTCTTACTCATTACGATCAAAATATGGTAAAATAAGCTGGAAGTATAAAAATACGGAATTACGCTTAAACTATCCAACTTATACCAAAAACAAATAGAGAAACGAACTGAAAAGCTACTAAAAACAAGGACAAATATGTGCTAATTAGTGGACCCCATCGAGCTCGACCCAAACTCGCTCGGTTAAGGAAGTTTCTATTTCATCCCCCTTTTACTTGATTTTCATTAAAATGCAATGAGGGCACTGCATGGTTTAAGTGTGGGGTGGGTAGGTGGTTAGGGTCCGGGTGTCACAAAGCATGATTTGTATTTCTTAACTCGAGCCTTGGCGAAGTGACGCGTTCTTGGCGAAGGGACACTTACTAATTGCGCATTTATATGGTTGAGTCGTTTTTGTGTCTTTATTATATATTTAAGCAATCACCACTTGCTTGGAGGTTTGAATAGTTTGCTTGTCGGGTTTTTACATGTTTATGCCCTCTTGTGTAAGGAGTTGAATTTTTGTTCTTCGTCCAAAACTCGCATATATATATATATATATATAATGAGCATTTACTCGTGAAAAGATTTCAAATCTCTAAAAGTTTTTTCGGTTTTGTTTCCAAAACTCGGTGCAAACTAGTGAGTAGCCTTGTGTGAATTATCGATTTTGCTTGATTTTGTATGGAAATTGCATTGAGGAGGCTTGATTTTGCTCATACATGATTAAATTTTTAAATGACCTCAAGGCACATATATCACCCTTATTCCGGCCATATCCAAATATATAAGCTACTTAAATATCCCAAATGAGCCCCCTTGAACCTATGCCCCGTTTCTTGTTAGCCGGGCTCGATTTAGCTCTTATATCTTCATAAGTTGTGAGGTGAGAGAGTGTGTTGTTAGTTGACTAGAAATGTGAGGGAAATTGATTGTGAGTTTCGGGTTTTGAGTTGCTTATACAAAAAAAATAGAGAGAGAGGAGGAGGAGGAGGAGGAGGAGGAGAAGAAGAAGAAGAAGAAGAAGAAGAAGAAGAAGAAGAAGAAGAAGAAGAAGAAGAAGAAGAAGAAGAAGAAGAACTCCAACACAAATCATGAAAAGTGATAAAGCGTGCGTTCGAGCGAAAAGCCTAATTTAAAAAGGCTAAGTTTAGCAAAAAGAAGCAAATTCAAAAAGTTTCTAAGTGCTGTGAAATAAAGTCGGAAAAGCGTGTGAGTATACAAAAGGGTTTCGAATGAAAGTTTGGTAATCTGGGAAGGGTGAAGCGATCATAAGCTTCGGGTTTCATAAATTAGGGTTTCGTGTGTTATTGATCACGTTTGATCGTGTGTTAGTCACTATATCCAAAAATTCAATACCTTACCAAAAAGCCAACATTACAACCCGAGATAAAGACCTCTTTTGATTCTTGTTTGGTCATGTACAATGGGTAGTTTTGAGTTTCCGAATTGTGAAATCTTAACTAGGTGCATGCATCATCCGATTTGAGCGTATACACGTCCCATATAACGAACACTTGAGCGAATTGAGAGAACGCGCTCAAAATTCCCATTTGTGAGGAAGTCATCAATTCGGTTTTCATTTGAGAAGGGGTAATACGAGCAATGCTTGATGATAACGAGTTTATATTGATACTTTCATCATATTAATGAGGATAAGTACAAGGGTTTTTCTTTTTGTATAATGTTCATTTCATGTACATTCTCGATTCTTTTCGTTGTTCGAAAATGAATAAACCGATAAGTGTGGGGTGGTTGTTTTTCATGTAATTTTGGTGTTTTTCTCGTGTTTTTAATTAGAGTTTTATGTTATTTTTAGTAGTTTTTAGTTGAGATTTGTTAGATTTTTTGTTTGTTTTCCTTGTTTTGTTGTTTTTCACGTCTTGTTCATTTTATATTTAATTGGGTTAAATGGATTCAATTAATTGGAGGTTTGGGGTAATTCTTGGGTTTTTGATATTTAAAATTCTCACTAAATAGGTGGCTAAATGATTGGAATTCAAGCTAAGGCATGGAGGCCAAAAATCCAAGCCTAGCCTTGCCTAATTCCATGCCCAAATTTATGCCAAGAGCAAGCTTCAAGTGGCCAACTTTCTGGAATGGTGGCCTAGCCAAGCCAAGCTTCACCCAAACTCACGCCTAAGGCATCCGCGCCCACTCCGGCGCCCAGACTGGCGCCCAAGTTCTCGCCGAGCGGTGCCCTGCCTCGCCATTCAGCGTCCGAGTTGGCGCCTAGCGGTGCCCTCCCTCGCCGAGCTTCGCCAAGTCCAGGCGCCTGCGCGGCGCCTAAGTTCACGCCCAACCTCATGCCCGCCCAAGCGCCTGTGCGGCACCTAAGTCCTTGCCTAAAATGCCACCCAGAATCACGCCCAGACTCACCTAGCCCAGTGCCAACCGCGCCCGTGCGCCGGCCAAGGCTTGCGCCCAAGTCCGAGATGCTCGCCCATGGTCAAACACATTGAGCCATCTTGGTCAACACGGGCCAATTTTGGTCGAACCCGGGATTTTTAAGCCTCTAAGGCTAATTTGGTCCATGTAAACCTAATTAAACCTAGTATAAATAGGACCCAACTCTCATTTTGTAAGATATCTCTCATTTTTCCCAACTCTTGCATGGGTTTGGATAAAGATTCTCTCTCTAGTTCTTAGATTTTAATTTTCAAGCAATTTCTTGGGTTTGTAAGCCTAAGAAGAATTCAAGTACTCCCTTGGATTTTATTTTGATGCAATTTAATTCAAGCTTGTTACTCTTTTCCTTTAATTCAAGTAATCTTTCTTTTATTTTCATGCTTTGTTCTTTGATTTTATACTTTTTGCCTTAGCTCTTTGATTTCTTGTTTGATCTTGTGAATCGTCCATGGAATCTAGATGAGTGACATGTCTAGATCATAGATCGAGTCCTTGATCGTTTTTATTTTAAGTATTTCATATGCTTTATTTAGGATTTTATTTTCATGCATTGTTTCATGCTAAATCTTAGATCTATGCTTTGTTGCTTTATATTTCTCGTAAAGTTTTAAACTTTGACGTCAATTATCATTGCTCTTTCTATTTATGCTTTCTATTTTTTTTCAATTTGAATATTTCAAGTCTTTATGTTCATGCATGCATGGTTGTACCTTGAGCTTTCATGCTTGTACTTGGTGAAACATTACTTGTTTTCGCTTAATTTTCATTGTTGCTTGCATTTTCATATTCGAGGCATACGACGAGGCATCCGACCAACTTGAAATCTCATTTTCTAGTTTAGTTTAGCTAGTTTAATTGCTTTATTTTCATTTTTCTTTTATTTCTTCAAGTTACAAACACTTTGGTTCGTCAATTGAATCGATTTCTGATAATACCAAGCCAAATGAACCTTTATTTTCAAAAACCACCAAAAACTACTACTTCAGCTGCCGCGCGCCAAGGCAAGCCTGCGCCCACACCCACGCAAGCCCGCACGCAACTGTCGACACTGCCGGCACATGCCTGGACAACCCGCACGCCTGCTCACCTACGCACTTGCCAGCGCCCGCCAGCGCACACACCTGCTGACATCTCCGGTGCGCGCCTGCCAACGCCAACCAGTGCCAGCGCCTGCCAGCCTACGCCCACGCCGATGCCTGCCCGCAAGCCATGCCCGCACCAGCCGCTCGCCAGCGCCCGCCAACCAACACCTAAGCATGTCGAGCCAAGCCATACCAGCACCCGCGTGCCCCGCACCCGCAATGCCACGCGTCCATGCACACGCCACCCCCACACCTACGCGCCAACACGCCCAGCAGCGCCCGTAATCACCGAGCAACACCCACGCACGCCCGCGCCAATGCCGCTCCAAGCCTAGCTAAGTGGCTAGCAAGGTCATTTCGAGTCAACTTTGGTCAAACACGAGAAATCCAAGCTTTTAAGGCTAATTTGACCCATTTACCCCCAATTAAACCTAGTATAAATAGTTGTAAGGTGGGTATCTCTTAATATTTCTCCTTCTCCCAACTCATGCATAAATTTGGGGGCTAAATCCTCTCCATCTTTTAGGTTTTATTTTCAACCTTTTCCTTGGGTTTGTTAGCTCAAGAACAATTCAAGCGATCACTTGGACTTAATTTGGATCGTAATTTCATCAAGTTTGTTATTCTCTTTCTTAATTCAAGTAAGCTTTTCTTAATTTCTTCCTTGTTCTTCAATTTCATGTTTGTTCTTCAATTTATGCACTTTGTCTTAACTCTTAGACTTGTTGTTTGATTTATGATTTGGTTTATAGAATCTAGGTGAGTGACACACCTTGATCATAGATCGGGTCCTTGATCTTTTTTCTTTTAAGTATTTCTTATGCTTTATTTTGATTTTTATTTTCATGCATGGTATAATTTTGATTCCTAGATCTACTCCTTGTTTCTAGTTATTCTTCTTAAATATTTTAACTTTCACGTCAAATTTCATTGCTCTTTCCAATGGTGCTTTCGATTTTCGTTGAATCGCATTATTTAGATTTTATGATCATGCATGCATAGTTGTACATTAGGTTTCTTTGATTGTACTTTGTTGTTTCTTTGCTTTTTATTGCTTATTTTGATTATTGCTTGCAATTTCAATATGGCAAACGCATGAGGCATTCGAAATACTTGCTTTACTTGCATTTACTTTCGTTTTCTTTCAGTTTCACAAGCTAAAAACTCATTGATTCGTACATCACTTGAGTTCCGATAATACATAGCCACATGAACCTCCTCTATACTCTCTTACCACCACTAAAACTTTACATTTCAGGAGCCAGGATCCGGTGATGAAGCACGATCCTCCTCCAGATTTCTCTTATACTCCTCCTGCAATATTTTGATTGATGTATTGTTTACCGTTATGAGGGTTAAAAACGAAAGATATATATTTATATTAATTACATCTAAAAAACACTTACAAAAATCTGCTGCAATTGAGTATCAGTGAAAGAGTCGTCGGGTTTCTGGTGCATGGTCAGGAAAAGCTCGAATGTACGGGGTTCCCTACCCAAATCCTCACGCTGTATATAATATTTTAATTATTTCTTAATTATGAAATAATTAACTACTTATGAGCTAAATTTACAAACATATTTAAAATGACTTACAAGCCGACATGCATGATCAATCGTAGTGCGAGACCCTCTTCTTTACTTGGCTATCCCAGTACCTGGTCCGCTGGGCTCGCTCAGCCTGTTTCTGCTCGCCTGCTCTGACTGCTTCTTATTCTCTAGCTTCTCGAATTCCACCAGCCATCTCTTCTAGATTTTCTCATCGATGCACGTGGCCACCTACCCCTCCAATATCCACGCCTTCTTCCATTCTTTGAGACGGCTGCGATACGAGGCGGCCATAGAACTGTAGAAATTCTTCTGTACGACCGCCTCGTAATACACGCTCGTGTCCCAATAACAGCGCTTCTGCAAAAAAATAAAAAAAATAAAACAAAACAAATTGATTAATAATAGTTATTATATATAATAACTTTCGAAAATTATATTAGTTTAATTACCAAAAACTCGGGCCACCACAACTGACGATGAGAACCGAGTATATGCTCGTACTTCCACCCATCGGGGTGTACACGAGCCTCGTGGATCTCCTGAAGGATAGGTTGTAACTCCGACGAGTCACTGCGTATCCTGGTAAAATATAGAATTTTATAGGGCAATATATTGAAATAAAGAATTTACTACTTACAAAAAATAAATTAAAGTTACTTACCTCGGGGGGACGACAAAGATCTCGATCATGTCAGGACATGGTGGCATGAGTCCTCTAGATGTACTGGTCTCGGACGGGGTGGCTGGAACCACCGGCGGGGTCGCTCCTGATAAGTCCATCATATCATCGTCTATCTGACGATGAGACAATGATGATGAATCAAGAGAAGCACGGCCCAAAGATGGGCCTTGAGAAGAACGTCCACGACCTCTACCTCTCATATGAGAAATATAATAATTTACTTTTACCGACGGCTTCCGCACGTCGTTTACTAATAATTTAATTACTCAAATAAAAAAATAATAATTTTGTGAGGTGATAGGCAAGTTGTGTTTAATTAATATTTATATTTTGATACACATATTTGATTGGTGATATTATTATATTTTAAGTGTAACAACTGATTATAATATAATATTTTAAGTAAAAAGTAAAAGTGACGGGTTTTAGTTGCTCAGACTCGGTGTGTCGTTGCTCCATCGCCTCCTGAGCTCGTCTCGTGACCTCTAACTCCTCCCTCTGCGCCTGGAGTTGTGCCTTGAGCTGTCTCATGTGGGTCCTATCATGTTTGGAGGAGGAGGAAGAAGAAGAGATGCGTCCAAAAAAGACCTTCGCAGCAGCCACCACCTTCCTGAGCGAGTCGGTGCCGTAATGCCGACCCTTGCTCGACCCGATGACGTCGAAAAAAACCCGGACAGGGTCAACCTCACTATCCGATTCCTGGAAAGACGCACGTACCTCCTCTAGATGTCGCTCGTACTCTTCCTAAAATACAGCTCGTTAGTAAATTCTACATTAAAACTAAAGAAAAAGTTAAAAATAAGAAAGCGACTCACATTAGTATTACTGGATCTCGCATCGATCCACGTGTCGTCGTCCTTTATGTGAGTACATACAAAAATTGGTACGTATTGGCCGGCGCACCGATCTCCCCCTCCTGTATCCAAATAAAATCTTCAAATAATTGACAAATAATATATTATATTCTGAAATTA